>OX381718.1:32259549-32355818 GCA_947462335.1 Harmothoe impar
CCTGTTACACACAGTCTTTTGCACTCTTTCCACAAGATAACTACGGAACCACTGGACGGTGTCTGGGCACAGCCCTAGCCCCTCCAGTTTGTTCAGAAGGTTAGCGTGATTTAAGCAATTAAAAAGCCCTAGCAAAATCGAGAAAAACCATGCCCACCTTCTTGTTTGCCACCTTACCCTGGTGCACCTTCTGCATCATAAGAAATACTGTGTCTAGAGTAGATCTCCCTCTCCTGAAGCCATTCTGACTGGAGGCGAGGAGATTATTATTTTCCAGATAGCTGTATACTTGGGAGTGAACAAAACGCTCCATAATTTTTCCAGTTATCGGGAGTAACGAAATGGGTCTCAGCTGTGAAGGGGTTTGTGCGTTGGTCACTTTGGGAATGGGGATCACAGTCGCCCTTTTCCAACTATCAGGGTACACATTTGACACAATGGAGCAGTTTATAACATGGGTATAAGGGATTAGTAGTATTATAAGGGTGTCCCGCACCAATCTAGCAGACAAGGAGGGGAAGCCCGAGGACTTGTATATGTCAGTCTTTTTAATTTCTTTCAAGACATCTTCCTTGGGTACAGTAAAATCTCGTTATAAGGAGCACCTTTTGGCAAGGCAAATTTGCTCGTTATAACCAACCTTCCTTGTAACCGATTTTGGTAAATGTAGGCTGCCCACATCACAGGGGAAGTCCTTACAAAGCCCCGCCTCCCCCTGATGCCCTCCCCCCCTCCCCTCACAAGTCCGTATAGATCTACAACCCTGTAGACTGCCCACATCACAGGGGAAGTCCTTACAAAGCCCCGCCTCCCCCTGCTGCCCCCCCCCCCTCACAGGTCCGTACCTACACCTCTATAGACTGCCCACATCACAAGGGAAGTCCCTACAAAGCCCCGCCTCCCCCTGCTGCCCCCTCACACAGGTCCGTACCTACACCCCTATAAACTGCCCACATCACAGGGGAAGTCCTTACAAAGCCCCGCCTCCCCCTGCTGCCCCCCCTCACAGGTCCGTACCTACACCCCTATAAACTGCCCACATCACAGGGGAAGTCCTTACAAAGCCCCGCCTCCCCCTGCTGCCCCCCATCCCCCTCACAGGTCCGTACCTACACCCCTATAGACTCCCCACATCACAGGGGAAGTCCTTACAAAGGCTAGTCCACACAGCATCACAGGGGCTGTAGGATATGTAAGATTTTACCTCATTTCAATAAGAAATGACTTACTATCTCGAAAATATCTGCTCCTTATAAAAGATTTCTGGCCAAAAATGCTCGTTCTAAAAGTATTTTTCTACTATAGAAAAGTATAGAAAAGGTTGTGGCAAAGCAAATGTGTTCCTTATAACCGTCTGCTCCTTATAACCGTCCTCCTTATAACGAGATTCCACTGTATAATGCTCAGACTGAACGAATTATTGGGCATACTGCCTGGCTGGGCTGGTTCAGGTTCTTCCTCTGGGAGTTCCCCTGCTAAATTTTCTCCCACCTTGGCGAAAAATTTGTTTATCAAGTCAGCTGTTTCCAAATTTTCTACCGGGTCCCCCTCTTTGTCAATCAAAGTGATCCATCTTCTAGTTGTCCTCTTAGGTAAGATTTCCGCCACCACCTGCCAGAACTTTTTTGGGTCATTAATGTATCGCTGTAACAACTGCTTGATATAAGTCCCCTTAGCCTTCCTAGTAGTGCTATTAGCTCTATTTCTGAGGGCTCTGGCTATCTCCCTGTCTTCCTCCTTCCCAGATTTAATGGCATTAGTAAGGGCCACATCTCGGTCCCGATATAGCTCCAGGATTTCCCTAGTAAGCCAGCTAGGCCTATCCTGACGCACTTTAAATCTCTTTTCTGGATATAGTTTATCAGCCATGTCCCTAATTTTGTTTTCCATGAACTCCCAGGCAGTATTAGGGTTGGTTTCCCTCATAAACTCCTCCCAGTTAGTTTTCATCAACTCATCCCTGACATCATCAAATTTGTACTTAAGATAAGATCTACCCACTATGAATTCCTTCTTAGAGGGGTTTCTTCCCTTTTTTAGCCTGACATATACAGGTACATGGTCGGATATGTTAACCCTAATCACACCAGAGTCTGCTACTATGGTAGAATCCGTCAGAATCTGGTCAATGACATTTGTGCTGTGATATAGTGGTCTGGTGGCTTCATCTATGCAGGGCCATAAATCATGGTTTTTACACATGGTATCTAGTGGCGAACTCTCAAATACATCAGAGGATAGATTAATATTGAAATCACCAATCACGTTTAATACAGAATGCTTATTTAACACTTTGGCCTGAACAATGGCCTCTGTAAGGTACTCAACAAATCTATTAACATTCCCCTTGGGGGGCCTGTATATGCTCAGAATAAATTCTGGCGAACATCCTTTTCTGATTAATTTTATACCCATTAGTTCACAATCAGGGGTCATAATATTAAAATACTCCCCTTTTAACCTCATATGGGCTATGTCCTCTTTAACGTACATGCAGAGTCCGCCGGCTATTGTGAGAGGGCGGTCCCACCTATGTTAAGTATACCCAGTGGCCTCATAATTCAAGTTCAAGTTCAAGTTCACAGAATTTTTATTTTTTCCTAGAGAAGTGTACATCATCTTTACAGTTGATCTTGCTGCATGACTCCTCTAGGGAGGTATAGGTACAAAAAGCTGACCTCTCGATTGAATATTGCACCTTCATATAGTTAATACTAACAATAGATTTCTTGTACCTTTCTTTGTTTACATTCCCAATTTATTATGACAACAACATGAACAGCTCTTAGTCTATAATTCATACACCTTTCATACCTTGGATCTTACAATTTTCATGATTCATTACATTATATCTCTGCTTTATCTCATTCATAATTAAAATCACAACAGTCTTCTGTGAGTTACTTGTCATGGCCAGTCATCGAGGGGGGGGGGGAAGAACAATTTTCAATTCCACATATTTCATAGTGAGAGGAAAGGGGAGAGACCTTGGAGTATACTCTGACCACCGTATATTAGATTAAGTTGATCAGATCTCCACTTCTTGTGGAAAAATATCCATAACCTAGCCTTCAAATTCTTTTTGAAAACCTCCTTTTCGAAACACCATCTAAGTTCCCCTGGGAGGGCGTTCCACTGCGCTTGGGCCTGATATACCGGGCTCTTTATCCCTGATACCAACTTGGGTCTGCACTGGTTTACTGTAGGGGCACCTGTGGCCCGAGTACCTGAACTTGGGACTATCTCTAGCTGGCCGTTGTACACTAACCTGTGGCACATGGTACACTGAAGGTAAATTTTGCGAAGATCACTTGGTAGCATACTGGCCTTAGTATACAGTTCTTTTACTCTCATCTCTCTTGGGTCTCTAATCACATATACAGCTCTTATCCCTGTATTATATAAAACTTGCATTTTGTTCAGCATAGGAACCGGTAGACCTGTGGTGAAGACCAGGCCGTAGTCTATATAAGGCATGACCATAGCCCTCATAATACTTAAAGCCGTGTATACATCAAGATAGTCTCTGATTTGTATTAATGTCCATATTTTAAATCTTATAGATTTCATCATACACTGAGCCTGTTTTTCAAAGGTCAGACCTGGATCTATAGTGACCCCCAAATACTTATATTGATCTCCATGCTCTAGCTCGTCTGTACCTATAGATAGGTCCAGCATCATGTCAGGATCAGGGTCCAGACTGACTAACATTTGCTTTGATTTGGCCACATTTATTGTAAGGCTATTCTGGTTACACCATACTTTTAATACATCTAGGTCGTGTTGTAACTCGTCATTTAATTTAACTATATTATCGGCACTATGAATTAGCAACGTGTCGTCTGCATAGAGACGTAACCCAGAGTATAGAGCCAGGTCAGACATAGAATTAACATAGATAATAAAGAATAATGGACCGAGTATTGAACCCTGTGGAATTCCATAATGGATCGGCAGGTATTCTGATACTGTGTCGTTACATATCGTCCTCTGGGACCTGCCTGTCAAGTAGCTCCTAAACTGCGGTTTCAACTATGTCTCCGACAAAGCGAGCACATCAGGCTTTCGGTCGTAGCAGAAGAACTTTACAGTTTCTTTTTTACCCTGCATGCTGTGGATGTTCCAGGCAATAACTAATAGGCCTTTCTCCCTTTTATTTGCTTTAAAATTGTAGTTAGCGCCCGTGTGAAGCCAGTAGAAGCCCTGGTAGATACCTTAAACTTGGCCTTTTGTGACAGCCTTGAAAAAAAAAATTCCCCCTTTGGGGGGTTAGTCAGGGCTGTAGGCCCCAAGTGAAATTTAGTTGATTCACAGTAGGCCTATAATCTAGCCTAAATATACAAATCATCTCAACTTTTTAAGCTAATGTAGGGGCACGAATAATACGTGTACATACCGTACCGTTGCGATTAAGCGCCGGGGTGCTCTTCAATTTGGAGGGGCCATTAAACCCAAGATAGGCGCTTATTCGAGATCCTATTTCAGTGCTTAAGAAATGTTTCAACACCCCTGTACCCCCGGCACTTATACAAGACCGGCGCTCTTTTGAAACCGGCGCTTTATCGCGACGGTACGGTATAGGTCCGTGGAGTCAGAGCGAGAAGTGCCTCCAACGGACACTAGGTGGCAACACCTACACCATGTCCTTTCGGTTATCCGGTAGCAGAGCCAGGCAGGGCACTCCAGACGGCGCTACGGAGGAGTGCCACGTTGACACTGCTTGGTCCGCGCTCAGGGTATATAAGAGGCCGAGGTTGGCTACCTCAGGGAGTTCGTCCCAGGACGAGCTCTGACCCACACCTTTCGTACCTTCGCTTTGATAGGGGCACCTACACCCCTCCCACACTATGGCTCCTGCACCAGCCATGCTGGCTCAGGGCCTGACTGTCCGGTATTGCTAAACTTCGAACTATCGATAGAATCCTGTGTGTCTTCGAATGGTTAAAAGACCAAGTGAACCGAGTAGAAACCTTCGTGTACTTTTGAGGCTGTGATCGAATAAAAACCTGTTGCATTCAAACCGAATTTGGAACCTGTGTTCGCGTTATACGTATACGAAACCCCTACATTGGTGCCGTGACCAGTTCGGGTGAAACACAGAATAGCACAGTCGGTTCGGGTGAACATGGCTGAACAGGCAAAGGGTGGAGCGTCCCTTCACCCTATTTCGAGTCCGGATCCGGAGGTGGTAGCAGCCCTTGAGAAACACTATGGGCCAAGCCGTTCGAGTTCGACACCAGAACCAAGGAGAGGCAATCCTGATTCTATTCGAAAGGATCTGGGGTCAAACCTGGAGGATTCTTTGTTCGAGACTGGCGGTTCGAAGAGGCACATTGCTCCTATGCCAACACAGGGCATGAGCATGCTGCATGCTGAACGACACCAACGGCAAGAGGTGACACGCCGTCACTTCGCCGAAGAGAAGAATCGATTCGAGGAAGCAAGGATTGCGGAGATGGACAGGATGAATGCAGAGTTTGAAGCCTTGAGTCATCGGTTAATACAGCTCCGAAACAAGAATGAAGAGTTGGACGGGGCAACAATGGAGAAGCAGAACCGCTTAGACACAACAAAGGCAGAACTGGAACATATGGAAGACCAATTCTCTCATCAGCAGGATGTCTTGCGGCGACGTACTGAGGTTCTTGAACAGCGTCAGGATAAGACCGTACAAGAATCGGACGAGCTCCATGATACGATCCGAGAGGCAACCAAGGCAATGATGGAAAAAAAAGGATCGTCTGGTCCAGGAACTGAAAGATTTACAGTTGAAACGAGAGAAGGAGTCAACTCGAAGTGGCCATTCGGGGTTCGATCATGTCAATGGTGGCATCTACGACTCGGCGTCTGGTGGGGGTGGTGCTACTACCTCATCCGGAGGGAGACCGAAGCGGGTGACCATTGATGCAGGTGATTCGGATGAGAGGTCGTCACGGCGTGAACAACGCCCAACGTCATACGATGATGACTATTCGAATCCCCCCAGCCGGTCGAGCTCTCTCGAGAGACCAAGCCGTTTCGGTTCGAATGATAGATCTTCGAGATCTGATCCGAACGAGCATTCGAGTGGCCCCTCAAGGAGGTCAGGGAGATCTCCTACAAATGCAGGTAGACGAGTCTCTCGACGCGAATCAATGTCCCCTGGGATGAAATTGATTTACGATTCGAACCCCTGCATTGCTGAGATGGGAGTTGACTGTGTTAGCAGACAGGCTGATAATGCTGATATCGTTGATTGGAGCATTGAGCAGTCTCTTCTGTTGCACAGAGACAACCACAATGCTGCTAGACGCACTGCAAGCACTCCGGTTCCGTTCACAGGCAGGCAGCCATGGCAGGACTGGTTTGCAGACTTCATGGACGATATGAGGTATAATCGGTGGTCAGAGCAGGAATCGTTGGACGAGCTTCTTCGGGCATTGCGAAATGGCCCCGGCAAGCTAGCTGTTTCGAGATGGAGAACGATGCATGGTGCCGGATCGTTTACCCAATTGGTGGAATGCGCCAGTTATCTGATCGGTAATGTGGGTAATGAGGATCCGCTTCGGTTGTTTCGAAAAAGGACTCAGAAGCCAAATGAGTCTCACCGTGTGTTTGGTCTAGAATTGCAAGCTCTCTTACAAAGGGCTAGACCACGATGGCAGTTGGATGACCCACAGTTCCTAGATGATTTGTTCTCGCAATTCATTGAGGGATTAAGGGATTCTGATGAACGGACCGCAGCATGTGATAGTTGGAAAGCTGGAACTTCTCTTACCGATTTGTTCATGGCCATAGAAGACTATGACAGAAAACGGCATCTGCTATCTTCGAGAGTACTTTCGAGAACTTCCAGTATGGTACAAGACCCACCAGCCTCTGATACAGAGGAAGGTGATTCTGGAAGGGAGGAGGAGATTGGCGCAGTTGCTCAAAAGAACAGCGGCAAATCTTATTCCAATTCGAATTCGAAGCGCTATCCGAAGGCTGACAGGAAAACACCACCTGTGACCCCAGGAGCTACCAGCGCACCTTCGACTACATCCTCAACTCCCAGTTCTATGGAAGAACTCTTGTTAAGGTTGACTGACTTGATGTCTGGAAACCAGCAATCAGCAGGGAGGAATTCGAAGCCAAGAGTGGACAAGACCACTAGGAAGTGTTACAGGTGTCAGGCCCTGGGACACTTTGCAGCAGAATGCCCAGCCGAGAAGCCGGTAAAAAGCCTGAGGAGAAGAAAACGGAAAACTAGAGGGGGTTGCTCGGGATGGCAATGTAGTGACCCCTAAGGTGAATGAAAGCCAGCTTATCACCAGCGGTGCAAGCGAGGAAGTCCGAGGTGCAGTAGAGATTGGAAGCTTAGGGGAGGGGCCTGATCAGTCCCTTCTAAGTATGTCCAATGAACCCAGAGAAGTAGACATCCGAGAAGGAAGTACTGGGGAAGCGGCGAATTGGATACAGGAGCTGGAAGTAGTCACCAGTGCCCGATTGTCCCCGGATCATCCCTGTTTGAAACACTTGAAACGACGGGGGGTAGATCTTGGTGTCACTAAGGATTTCGAACGCTTCACCGTCAACCCATCACCACTGGATGGGAAGAGGTGGTATTTGACTGTAGCAGTGAAGGGAAGGTCTGCGGAATTTCTAGTGGATACTGGGGCTAGTCACTCCATGATCTCTAAGAGATTCCATGACCTTGTAGCCTATGAACCAGATAACTTCACAACGAGGGTAAAAGCTCATTCGGCCGACGGTAGCTGCATGCAGACGTTTGGTAAAGCGTTTTTCGAAGTCAATATAGGTGGATAGGATTATCTCCTGTCACCTACTATTGCTGATCTGAGTGATGATGGCATCATCGGATTAGATTTCGCTGCGTTGTACGGGGCAATGTTGGAACCTTGTAGGGGGATGTTGAAGATAGAACCTTGTAGGGGGATGTTGAAGATAGAACATCCATACAAGGTGGCCGTGCAATGCGTGTTGAGGAAGGTATCTTCTGTAGCCTCGGTGGTACAGACGGTTAAGATACCCCCAGGACAGACATGTGATGTGCTGTTTTCGAGTGACAGTATCTTCCGAGATCAGATGGCTGTGGTTGAACCCGATGTGGTGAGACTTGCATCCATTGGACTCGAGAGTGCAGATACTTTCGTAGGCAGTGGCAGCCGGAATTTGATTCCTATTTCGAATCCTGGTGGTGAAGTCCGTTATCTGATGAAAGGTACTCCCGTGGGGCAGGTGATCGTTGCACAGGCAAGCACCAGTATACTCTCAGAAGATACTAAACCGAACCTTGAAGGGATGTTCGATTTGGGTCCGGAACTCCAGAAGTTGGTGGACGATTCGAGCCTGGTGACGGGGGAACAGAAAGATCAGTTGAGACGGGTATTGGTGGAATATGATGCAGCCTTCGGGGAGCCCACTGGTTTGGGGCGAACTGATATGGTGCTACATTCCATTCATACAGAGGAAGCTGTACCTTTCAAAATCCCTTACAGACGCCTACCTTTGAAGAAAAAATTGAGGGCCGAGAAGGAAATCGCTGATCAGCTGAGATTAGGGGTGATTGTTCCCAGCACTAGCCCCTGGTCCAGTCCTGTTCAGATGGTGACTAAGAAAGACGGCACAATTCGCTTCTGTATCGATTATCGAAAATTGAATGGTTGTACAAAGAAAAACTCCTATCCTCTTCCCCGTATAGACGAGACTATTGATTCCCTGGGCGGAAACCAATGGTTCTGTACGCTGGATTTGCAATCCGGATACTGACAGGTTGGAGTGAAGGAGGAGGATCAGGAAAAGACAGCCTTTTCGAGCCATGTCGGTCTTTTCCAGTACAATGTGATGCCGTTCGGATTGTGTAACGCCCCTGCAACATTCGAAGCCATGATGGAATCTCTGTTGAGTGATCTGTTGTGGAAGGAGTGTTTGGTGTACCTGGACGACGTGATTGTCTTTGGGAAGACCTTCGAATCGTGCCTGGCTACTCTAGTCAAAATTTTCGAGAGGTTGATAACCAATGGTTTGAAATTGAAACCAAAGAAGTGTCACCTATTTAGGACTTCAATTAACTATCTCGGTCGGATAATATCCACTGAGGGAGTTAAGGCAGATCCTGAGAAACAAGATGTTGTGTCGGAATGGGAAAAGCCGGAAGGACCTAAAGACATACGGTCCTTTCTGGGCTTCTGTAGTTACTACAGGGACTTCCTACCAGGGTATGCCAGAATAGCTCAGCCTATGCAGGCTCTAGCTCACTGGACTCCGGGTAGAAGGAAGGAGCCTTTCCCATGGGGTCCGGAACAAGATCTAGCATTCGAAGCCGTGAAGAACCTATTTCGAACCACCCCAGTTTTGAAATATCCAACAGCTGATGGACATTTCATACTGGACACAGACGCCAGTAACGACAGTATAGGTGCTGCTCTGTCCCAGATGCAAGAGGGGATAGAAGTGCCACTGGCTTTCGCTAGTAATACCCTCAATAAAGCCCAGAGGAATTACTGTACCACTAAGCGCGAATTGTTGGCGGTAGTGGTATATACGAAGAAGTTTAAGCACTTCCTTTGGGGAGGTGACTCTACTTTACGGACAGATCACTCCTCCTTAAGGTGGCTGCTGAACTTAAGGAAGCAAAAGGAATGATCGGTCGATGGCTGACCCATTTGTCCGAGTTCGGGTTGGAAAATAGCCAAATCCAACATAGAGCAGGGAGCAAGCATATCAATGCTGACGCCCTTTCGAGAAGACCCATACGGAAATGTTCTAGAATGGATTGTAATGATTGTGGAGCCCATAACGCTGTAATAGCTGGAGTTTGAATGCCGTATGATGTAGGACATGCTAAAGCAATGGAATGGTCCACGGAAACTATCAGGCAATTCCAGAAGGGTGATGCTGTCATGTCAAGACTAATAGAACAGGTCTCCAGTGGTGCCCAACCACAAAGACCAACCATTTCGATTGAGAACCGGGAAATGAGACAGCTACTTGCTCAATGGTCTGAGCTAACTGTTGTTGATGGTATCTTATGTAGGTGGAAGATAACACCGTACAAGACCAAACTTCGGCAAATCGTGATACCCACAGCTATGCGACGGGATATCATGTATTTCGTACACGGGCACCAGACCAGTGGACATTTTGGAAAGAAGCGCTCTCTTGCACGACTCTCCAGACGGTATTACTGGCCTGGCATGAGTAAAGATCTGCTTAGGTGGATCTCTACTTGTCCAGATTGTTGTCTGAATAAACCAGGTGAAGGCCTGGGGAAATTGCCACTAACTCAAGAGCTTTGGGGAGTCAAGAGATTTGCACGCATAGCGGTTGATGTCATTAGTGGCCTTAAAACCACTCCTGATGGAAACACGTGCATGATGGTGATCTCTGACTACTATTCGAAGTACACTAGAGTGTTCCCTCTGAAGGATCATAAGGCCCATACATGTGCTCGTGCATTTGTAAAAGGCTGGGTGCTTCATCTAGGCGTGCCCTTGATGTTGCATAGTGATCAAGGCAGAGAATTCGAATCCGAGTTATGGGCAGCAATGTGCCCTAACCTTGCTATATGCAAAACAAGAACGAATCCGTACAGGCCTCAGTCGGATGGTCAAGTAGAAAGGTTCAACAGAACCTTGATACAAGTCCTGAAGCCTCTGGTCAACAGTCAGATGGATGATTGGTACGAGCAATGCGAGTTTGTGGTACATGCTTATAATAGTACGGTGCATGCTTCCACCGGTTGTTCCCCCAATCTGTTAGTATTCGGAAAGGACTTGATTATGCCTGCTGACTTGGTGTTTGGCGTAGCTGGGATAAACGCTGAAATACCCTGTCAGGTGATGTTCGTGGAGGCATTGAGGGATCAATTCAAGTCCGCATACGAGATGGTTCGATGTGAGCTAAGCAAATCTGCTTCATGGCAAAAAGTGGGCTATGACGTGGGTTTGAAACTTAGGTCCTTTCGAGTAGGGGATGAAGTAGTTAGGCTACACAACCCCCTACAGCAGCTGAAGCTGTCACCCAACTGGGATGGTCCATTTACTGTGGTTCGGATTGTTTCAGAATCTACAGTGGTGATCAAATCCTTGTTGGGACGCTTGTATAAATCCAATGTAGGTCGTCTACGTCGGTGGTAGGGTGATGCTTCAGCGCATTCGAAGTCAGGGGAGCATTCAAAGTCAGGTGACACTGAGCGGAGAGCGACCACCCCGGAACGACGTGGTCCTGGTAGACCTAGGAAACTAGTTATACCCTCAGATGAGAAAAAACCTATGCCCCCTGGTATTGGTAAATTAAAGAGGGGCCGGGGTAGGCCTAAAAAAAATTTACCAATTCGAGCTTCTAGCAAGAAGGATAAAAAATGCGTAAAAAAGTCTCGGCAAATGAAGGTCTGAAGGGGAGGAGGGCTGTCCAATTGACTACTGGACATCCTGTCGAATCTTCCCGGACGACCAGGTCTAAAGAACCCAAGGTAGGGTTAAGGCGCAGTCCACGGCATGGCCAAGGGACTGCTGTGACCTAATTTGTATACACAACAAGAAGCTTCGATCCCATGATGGTAGTACAGACCTAATTGCTGCCGAGTGAGCAGAACTAGGGCGGGTGCTGATTGTGAATGTCCCCGAGGGTGGCAGACGGATCTATCCGGCGGGTATTCTTATGTTACCCGTAATGACATTTGCCTACACTCCTGAAGAATTCATGATTAGTGGTACCCATGGTTCTGTGGAACTGACTCAATAAGGATTACACTCCGGTGAGCTACCCATTCGACCAGTGGCGGGAAACGCGAGCGTCTCCCGCCGTGTTATCCGTTAGAAAAGGGCTATCCCGTGAGGCGTGAACGCTGATTGGTTGACCTTTGCTCCCGCGGCGGGCGTGGCGACACGAGAGAAGAAGGGCGGCTGCCATATTGGATCAGCGCCAAGAAGACGCGCGGACGCTGCAGGGCAAAGGAGGAGGAAGAGGGGTCTTGTTACCGACCAAAAGTCTCCAAAACCACATCATAACACGCACCAACCTGGTTAGTTCCTGCTCATAGTGTCATTTGGACACCCGGAGCTTCGTACTCCGCAATATCTTCGATTTAAACTTCATTTTCGTGGAAAACATTCGACTTCGATGGAGGAGCAGTACACCCCCGGTGAGGGCCTCCAGTCCGACGAGCTGGACCTGTTCGGGATGGATGATGGCCAATTCGATAATGCTCCGGAATCGGATTATGAATCCGCCTCCGAATCCACCGGGAGTGCAATTACCGTCCGTGTGGCGGGGATCGGCTCCTATTCGACGGCTGAGCAGGATGCCGTGGCCATGCCACCTCCAGCGACAGTCAACATGGGGCCGTTGCCGTGGCGCAATACCCCAAAACGTGTAGCTTCGAAGGACATTGACAATTCCACATCCACGCGGCTCAACGCAGCAGGTGATTCGGAGGAAGACGACATGCCGGAGCTAGAGGAGGTGAGTCAGAAATTGCCCATTCAAGCAGTGTCTGACGAGGAGATGGAAGACTTCGTACGAATATCGCTGGCCCAGCAACAACTTATGGAGGTGCTGGAATGTGATCCGCCATTCGACACCTCGCTGCAGCTCCATCCCACACTCATGGCGATGGTGCTGGACAAGCTGGAAGAACACGAGTTCTACCACCACGAGGGGAGATGGCTAGAGAGCTACGAGGGAGCCATTCGGGGTGCCTTCAAGAACGAAATCTTCGGACAGATCCTACTGAGAAGTGGTACGAACTTTCGAAATCTCCAACAAGCTAAACAAATGGAGGAATCGGTGCCCTCGAGTGATGGGAGCACCACGAGTACGAAGGGGAAGAAAAAGAAACTTACCAAAACCAGAGGTAGTCGTAAAACTTCCCATTCGAGTACCCCTCCAGCTACTCCGTTCATGTCCGAAGTATCCGAACCCCCAGCTCAGTCCGAGTGCTCTTCGAGTACTCCCCATTCAACGTCATTCGAAGAACCAACTACTACAACTGGGACTACTGAGTCTCAATCCGAACCTCTTCCGCAAGCTCCGGGACCTTCACCAGTCCCATTCTAAAAGGCTCCAGCTATCGTAGAGTTGACTGTTATGGAAATCAACTCGGATACCTCAGAATCGGCTGAGCAGGAAGCTTGGTTTGCTCAGGTGGTAAGAGAGTCCGATGAACTCCGGGCAGCCAATGAACAGTTACGGCTAACCCTGGAAGCTATGCAAGCTGCCCCCAGAGCTCCACTCACCCGAGCCCAGTCTAGGAAGAACCCCAACCCACAGCAGAAGGGACGGTCCGTGTCCGACGCTTCGGATGTGGAGGAGGTGCCATTTGAGCTTCCTAAAAGCCAGAGGCGTAAGGTAAAGAAGGGTGAGGCACGACAGCCCTGTGTCCCTCATCCTCTGCCTACACAAACCACTGCGATAAACATGTCTCCAACTGTGAGGTTGGTAGATGTGGTATCCAGTACGGCTTTCACTCCTTCGACGCCTCCTAGGGCACCAGCCAAGACGCTTTCGACTCCTCCAACAACCCCGACCAAGACTCCGGTGCAGGTTGCCATACCTGTATCCCCATCCACGTCCTCAGAATCAGGACATTCAAACACGTCACCCGTGGTCTCTTCGCCCCCTCCGGCTGCTGGGGCAAACGCCTCAGTAGATGTCCCCACCCAGCTAACAAAAAAACGTTATTTTACGTCAAAATAACGTTATAAAATTTCATATAACGTTATGCCATAGTAAGCAGCCTGAGAGAAACGTTATTTAACGTTATATAACGTTATAAAATGTTGTATAACGTTTTTTGTTTACTGGGCAACTCTCGGGCAGAAGAAATGATCTGGCGCAATGCTACCGGGGGTTTCAAAAAGTTTAGGCCCGAGTGTATGGAGCATTGCAAACGGTCCAGGGACATGTACTCCTGTCCTAAGGCAACAGACTGTGAGGGTCTGTCCGATGACGAGGAATGGATCAGGTCCAACACCACCTCACCCAGCACCTTCGCATGGACGGAAAACTGGTTCAATCGGCTACAGGATCGAAAACAGTTCCCCGAGTCCTACTACAACCATGAGGGATGGCCCAAAATTCGATGGGCTATGGCCCGGTACAAGGCAGGGGTAAGGGAGGATTGTCCTTTCGATTCCTGTCGCACATATTTCAAACACGAGAACCGTCCCATGCCCACTCGTCTTCGATTTATGCGGCACCTGGTCGAATGCCATATGCACCACCGGGCGATGTACATCTGCGCTGACACTGGCAAGGCAAACAAGAAGTGTTCGGGACTGTGGGCCCTCCGAAGAGGCAGGATGATCAAGCACCTGATACAATGTCATGGCCAAGCCATGACGTTGGCCAGGAAGAACGTGGGGGACCTCCATGCAACACTGGTGGCGGGCCTAGACAAAGTGAAGTTCGACAACATCACGATTGAGACCCTCCAGTTCGGAAAGGTCCAGGTGACGAGGAAGTCGAAGCAGTCAGCTGTCTTCCAGCGTACAGATCGGCGGGGTCGACTAGACCTGAACAGCGTCCTGTATAAGGAGTTGTACGACTGGAGAGCGGCCAAGCCCCTTAGGGGGAAACGAAGTGAAACCAACAGGAGTCCGGCCACTTCCGAACCTGACTGTAAAAAGGTCAAATCGGAAGCTCCGGCTCCAAGAGCTCCAACTGCAGCACGAGGGCGAGCGACAACGATTGAACACCGGTCCCCACTGCAGGACTTGCGTCCTGACTATGGTCCAGACTTCTCGGCCCTGAAAGGTCGTTCCCAACTACAAACCCTTCGTCCTCTGACTCCTGGTAACCTGGCTAGCAGGACTGAGTACCCTTCGATGGACTCTCCTGGTCCAGAAGTACAGACTGAGAGGGATCCGTACAGAAACCTCCCCACGGGTATCCCTGTAGAGGATGCCCTTCGCCAACCAGACTCCCGGAACGTGGAGATGGGGGATTCGGATCACTTTGTGCTGCCTGGGAAAAAGGACTTGGTGGTCACTGCCACCATCCACACTCCCCAGGTAGTAGAAGAGGTGAAACCAAAGGCTGACAGCTCTACAAAGTCGGTGGGGCGTAAAACCCCTGCCACTGGTTCGAATTCATCATCCGTGAAAACTGAGCCTGTGGTGGACCCGGTTCCAGTGACCACTTCGAACCCGGTTACCACCACACCAACGACAACTACTAGAGGAGTGAAAACAGCAACTGTCGCTGACGCAGTGCTCACCACTACTACCACCACAGCCACTGTGCCTTTCAGGCCCAACGTACGAGAAGAACCGGCAGTCGGCCCGGATAGGTGGTATGACCTCATGATAAGTGATGAGAACATTCGTCCGAGTGTGCGGTTTCCAAAGGACTACTTCGAGCCTGTGAAGGCTCCTGATGCAGTGTTGCATAAGGAGCTGTATGAACGATGGCTGCATGAGCACCAAGTTGGCATGCAGCAGTATGCCGCCTGTGTGGCAAGGGCATCCACCGACTATGCCATCACCATGCAGGGCAAGGAGGTCGAGAGACTGAGGCAGATCTTCGAACAACAACGAATTGACGAGCAGGCAGAGCCTGATAAGGTGATCGAACTCACCAAGCAGCTGGAACATTCGAAGAGGGAACTCACAACGGCCCGTGCCTTCCAAAAGGCTGCGGAGGACACACTGGACGATCAGGCCAAAACTATGAAGGCGCTGAACGTTAAGTTCATCCGAGTATTCGGAATCGGACTCACCCAATGGAGTGGGTCCCTCGAAGAGCTCCAAGGCTTGGTGAAGGACTTGTAAGATAATTCGAGTGTTCGTTTGTTCAGTTGTGTTTTTGATGACTTGTGCATATGATGTTTCGATGATATCTTAATAATTGTGTTCGTAATTACAGAACGTCCATGATTGAAATCATGATTCGAAGGGAAAAAAACATAAACCAGGTGTGAAATGCACAATTGTCAAGAAATGTCTTCGTTGTCTAAAAAAAAAAAAAAAAAAGAAATGAAAAAGGTGTTCATACTTTAAAGAGTGTGGCTTATACTGTATACTATGATTCAAACCAAAACTATACATAGTGTTCGATACCTACCTGGTATTCGGATTTCGAGAGTATATCTATTTTATTGGATATATAGTCATGTATCGATTACCTCAAGTGGAGGCCAATATTACTACATTCCTTGGTTATAAGAGTTAATGTCACACTTATGTTGGTTCCATGTACATTTTTATAATTCCAATAGTTCACGTAATTACCTCTCCAGGGACGGTTCGCCCACATAAATATTTTCGAGCCATTACTTCTGTGTCATTCCGTCCTAAAAAAATCACATATTGTGCATTCCTTACCTACCTTAATATAATTAATGTAGTAATCAATATTGTATCTCAACAAGAAAACCATACAGATCTGTGATCACTGTAGTTAGAAGTAGTATAGAACATATATATTCACATATTTATATATATTCATATCTTTATTAAAGATGGATACTCACGTATCTTAGTGCTGCAGCATTGGAGAGCTAGGAGCATTATTTCTGGCGACACCCATCACCAAAAAAGACTAAAGGTCCCTATATACCACTGGAAAGCTCTGATCATGGGCTTTTCAGATATGGCGAGCGTAAAAGAAAAGGTTGCGAGGAATCAAGATGGCCGCCAAAATCCAAGATGGCCGCCAAAATATCAGAATTCCATCTCCAATGACCTAGATATGGCTTAGAATACTTTTTGAACACTGCCTACCCCCCCTAATTTGGACCCAAGGAATCCAATGGTTCTATTGGTTTGTTTCTAAGACAGCTGGTTGCTTAGCAACAACTGTTCTAATTGTTTATCTGCCTAGCAACACAGTTTTCCATGGTCCTGAGGTTGATTACAACCATACCTACCCCCCCTAAATTGGACCCAAGGAATTCAATGGTTCTATTGCTTTGTTTCTGAGGTAGCTGGTTGCTTAGCAACAGCTATTCTAATTGTTTATCTGCCTAGCAACACATATGTCCATGGTGCTAAGGTTGATAATAATCATACCTACCCCTTTAAACTGCACCCAAGGAATTCAATGGTTCAATTGGTTTGCTGCTAACACAGCTAGTTGCCTAGCAACGACTGTTATTATTGTTTATCTCCCTAACAAAACATATTTCCATGGTCCTGAAGTTCATTACCAACAAGCATGGTAACAACTAAACAACTTTGATCCAGGCTTTTCTATGGTTTAAGGTTGATAAAGAAACAAGCTCTATGGACTCTTCAAGTAGCTCTTGGGACCCCTTTAGCAGCTCTTGGGACCCTGCAAGCAGTTCTGGGGACCCTCTCAGAGGCTTTGTGGGACCTTCCAGTTGCTCTGGGACCACTTCAGTGACTCTGCAGACCCCTCCAGCTGCTCTGTGGACCTGTTTAGTAGCTAGGGGGTATGTACATAACAGCTAGCTACATGTTGATGGCCCCCAAGAGCCCTTGACCTTCTTACGGTGGGGGGGGGGGAGTAGCTATTGTAATAAAACTTGGTTGATTAGGGACCCTTCCAGTGGCTCCAATCACCTCTGTGGACCCATTCAGCAGCACTGTGAACCCTTCCAGCGGCTCTGTGGACCCTTCTAGCGGCTCTGTTGACCGCTTCTGTAACTCTTGGGACCCTTCAGCTACAGCCCGGATACTGAGGGAGGTGGTACAATCGACCTAGGTACTAGTCATCCCTGATATAGGGGAAGATGATCTAATTGTCCCTGATGTAGGGGAAGATGATCTAGTCATCCCTGGTATAGGGGAAGATGATAGTCATCCCTGGTATATGGGAAGATGATCTAGCCATCTCTGGTATGAGGGAAGATGATCTAGCCATCCTTGGTATAGGGGAAGATGATCCAGTTGTCTCTGGTATAGGGGAGGAGTCTTCCCTGGTACGAGAGCTTGTAGACATCTACTAATGCCAGGGTATGCATACCCAGAGCCCGTCTGGGTGTTTCCAGGGGTAGAGGTAATCATAGAGTTAGCAGAGGTGTTCACAGAATCAGCAAAGATGCACCCACAGCCACCACAGTGTACAGAGGTCCTCCTGGAGCCACCAGAAGGGTCCCTAGAGCCGCTGGAAGGGTCCCAAGAGTCACTGAAGGGGTCCCAAGAGCCACTGAAGGGGTCACCAGCCCCACTGGAACGGTCTACAGAGCCACTAAAGGGGTCCCCAGACCCATTGGAACGGTCCACAGAGTCACTGAAGGGGTCCCCAGTGTCACTAAAGGGGTCCCCAGAGCTACTGGAAGGGTCCCTAGAGTCACTGAAGGGGTCCCCAGTGTCACTGAGGGGGTCCACAGAGTCACTGAAGGGGTCCCTAGAGTAAGAGTAACTGGAAGGGCCTCCAAAGCTGCTTGGAGGGTCCACAGAGTCACTGAAGGGATGCCCAAAGTCACTGAAGGAGTCCACAGAGCAGCTGGAAGAGTCAACAGAGTCGTTGAAGGGTCCCTAGAGCCATTGAAGAGGCCCCCACACTGATATTCCTAGACTGCCTATGCGACCAATCTATCTGTCACTAGTACCTAACCTAGTTAGTCATTTTTTGGCTCCCTATACGACCAACCTAGGTAAGTTATTATTGTCAGGTTGGTCAGTACTGACCAACCCACCTGAGTCTTTTCATTTCCAGGAGGGAGCCACTAAGTGGTCATCAAAGTATCTTACAGGTGGCACCAACTAGTGGTATACAAATACAACACACCAATGATGAACCTAGGTTAGCCACTACTGACTGACCCCTTAGTCATTTTTGAATATAATTTTGTCATTGTGATTAACACACACATGACAAACCTAGGATAGTCTGCACTGACTAACCCTTTCAACTTATGGATTTTCTGTGACACTGACGGGGTCCACAGACCCACTGAAGGGGTCCACAGTGTCACTGAAGGTGTTCCTAGAGTCAGAGCAACTAGAAAGGACCTCCAAAGCTTCTGGGAGGGTCCCCAGAGCTGCTTAGAGGGTCTACATAGTCACTGAAGGGTTGTCCAGCATCATTGAAGGAGTCCACAGAGCAGCTGGAAGGGTCCCCAGAGCTACTGAAAGGGTCCAGAGAGTCACTGAAGGGGTGTCCATAGTCACTGAAAGGGTCCAGAGAGTCATTGCAGTGGTCCCCTGAGCCACTGATGGGTCCACAGAGTCATTGAAGGGGCTCACAGAGTCACTGGAAGGGCCTCCAAAGCCTCTGGGAAGGTCCCCAGAGCTGCTTGGAGGGTCTACTGAGTCACTAAGGGAGTCCTGAGTGTCACCGAAGGGGTCTACAGAGCAGCTGCAAGGGTCCACAGAGCCGCATGTAGGGTCCCCGGAGCAGCTGAAGGGGTCCAGAGTCACTAAAGGGGTCCCAGAGCAACTGGAAGGTCCCACAAAGCCTCTGAGAGGGTACCCGAAACTGCTTGCAGAGTCCCAAGAGCCGCTAAAGGGGTCCCAAGAGCTACTTGAAGAGTCCACAGAGCTTGTTTCTTTATCAATCTCACACCACAGAATAACCTGGATCCAAGGCTATTTAGTTGTTGCAATGCTTGTTGATAATGAACCTCAGGACCATGAAATATAATTATGTTGTTACCATTGAATTCCTTGGGTGCAGTTTAAAGGGGTAGGTATGATTATAATCAACCTTAGCACCATGGAAATATGTGTTGCTAGGCAGATAAAAAATTAGAATAGCTGTTGCTAAGCAACCAGCTGTCTCAGAAACAAAGCAATAGAACCATTGAATTCCTTGGGTCCAATTTAGGGGGGGTAGGTATGGTTGTAATCAACCCCAGGACCATGTAAAACTGTGTCGCTAGGCAGATAAACAATTAGAACAGTTGTTGCTAAGCAACCAGCTTTCTTAGAAACAAACCAATAGAACCATTGGATTCCTTGGGTCCAAATTAGGGGGGGTAGGCAGTGTTCAAAAAGTATTCTAAGCCATATCAAAGTCATTGGAGATGGAATTCTGATATTTTGGTGGCCATCTTGGATTTTGGCGGCCATCTTGGATTCCTCGCAACCTTTTCTTTAACGTTCACCATATTTGAAAAGCCCATGATCAGAGCTTTCCAGTGGTATATAGTGACCTTTAGTCTTTTTTGGTGATGGGTGTTCAGCTAATTAGCCTTCAATGCTGCAGCACTATCTATCTTGTCGTTATGGTGTTGGATCTGTAAGATCCCTGTTATGTACATAGATATGTAAGTGTTGTTTGGTGTGACAGGTCAGTCTAAATCTAAAAATTGTACTTTCTACATGTATGTGTAAAACGTAATTCGTACCTTCGAATGTACCCCAGTATTGTCATCATGTACACTGATATTATTCTCCTATATTCGAGTATATTATATTATATCAGATGTATTTCGACCCTTGGTATAATCTGGTGGGGGTGATGTAGGGGCACGAATAATACGTGTACATATAGGTCCGTGGAGTCAGAGCGGGAAGTGCCTCCAACGGACACTAGGTGGCAACACCTACGCCATGTCCTTTCGGTTATCCGGTAGCGGAGCCAGGCAGGGCACTCCAGACGGCGCTACGGAGGAGTGCCACGTCGACACTGCTTGGTCCGCGCTCAGGGTATATAAGAGGCCGAGGTTGGCTACCTCAGGGAGTTCGTCCCAGGACGAGCTCTGACCCACACCTTTCGTACCTTCGCTTTGATAGGGGCACCTACACCCCTCCCACACTATGGCTCCTGCACAAGCCATGCTGGCTCAGGGCCTGACTGTCCGGTATTGCTAAACTTCGAACTATCGATAGAATCCTGTATGTCTTCGAATGGTTAAAAGACCAAGTGAACCGAGTAGAAACCTTTGTGTACTTTTGAGGCTGTGATCGAATAAAAACCTGTTGCATTCAAACCGAATTTGGAACCTGTGTTCGCGTTATACGTATACGAAACCCCTACACTAATAAGGGAGTGATCATTTATTATCAACAGGGGGGGTGGTGGGTTTGGGGGGGGGGGAATTTGGACCCCTCTTGGGCCTACACATACGGTACCCGGTGGCAAAAAATGAAACTACATCAAACCATGCTATTAATGCATATTTTCCTTTTGCATATGGCCTATAACTCGCCTTTATTAACCCTTTAATACCTCACTGGCATTCTACCGGGCATTCTACACATTTTTTTTTTTTTTAATGTTTTATTAGGTTTAATAATACAATTACATCGAGATAAAAAATGTAAATGTACTAAACCTAGCACGGGCGCATTGCCCTACTCCCGCTAGGACCTCTTGTCGATACATGAATTCTCGTATAGATACATATTGTCCAGGTATGACTTCGCTAGAACTAGATATCAAATCAGTCGTACAGGCATGTGTAGTGTAGATAATCGCCACTGATAGAATATCAGTCTAATGAGATGAGATGAGATGAGCGTGAGAAACAATGATACATCAAAGATGAATTAATTTACATTCATAAAACATTTTGGATAGTTTTTCTTAATAGATATTTTGAAGGAGTTCAGGTCCTCTATCTCCGTATATTCAGGTCTAAGCTGGTTCCACCTCTGAATGCCTCTATAGAGAGCGCTTCTTAAAACTATTGGCTTTAGAGACCTTTGTAGGAGGAGTCGTTTACCCCGTCCCCTTCTGGTGGGTAGGTTTCTTTTGTCTATATATCTATTAATTTTGGATAAGGAATGAGAGTAAAATAGCAAATGGATATCTCGTCTAACATTTAGCATCATACACTTAGATTTTTCATGCAATTGGGCTGTGGTATAAAGGGGGTTCTTTTCTAATTTCACCTTATAAATAGTTCTTAAAGCTTTGTTCTGGAGGTATTGTAGTTCTAGCGACTCCCCCTTCAGGTCCCTGTCCCAAATAAAATCAACATAATCAAAACTGGGTAGCACCATGGATTTGTACATAATTAGAGCATCTACCGTATCAATGTGGTCACGGACTTTAGCTGACTGGTGAATCTTGTGTCTAATACCAGCAGTAGCCTTCTTCCTATGCTCGACAAATTTGAGGTCAGGGTCAAGGCTTAAACCAAGGTATTCAAATACATCAACATTCTCTATTTGAACATTATTCATTACAAGGGGCTGGCAAAGTGCAGGATTCCCATTAAAAAGCATCCATTTTGTTTTACGTTCATTTACAGTTAGGCTATTTAGCCTGCACCATAGCGTTAGCTTGTCTAGAATGGGCTGCATGGATACATAGTCATGAACAGAAATAACAGCGTCGTCTGCGTAAAGGGTGATGTCAAATTCTCCCAACAAGGGTAAGGAATTAATATAGATGGAAAAGAGCACAGGACCACAGACGGAACCCTGTGGAACGCCATATCGGGTGGGTTTAAGGGCAGAAACATGGTTATTAGCTAGTGTGCATTGTGTTCTTTCAGTTAAGTAGCTTGAGAACCAATCCTGGGTGCTTTTACAGAGTCCAAAAGTAGATAATTTTTTCATTAGAATAGAGTGTGAGACTGTATCGAAAGCTTTCTTATAATCGAGATAGAGGGATATTGTGGGTTTATTATTAACAATATTTTCAATTATATTAATTAAATGTTCATTTATTGCCGTGACAGTTGAGTGTTTTTCCCTATAACCATGTTGCTGCGGGGTGAGGAGATCATACGTCTTCATGTAGTTCTGCAGCCTTTTACATACAACCTTCTCTAGCAGCTTGCCAGGCAGTGGCAATAGACTAATAGGTCGGAGGTCATTGACATCAGTAGAATTTGGCTTTTTAGGTAGTGGGATTATTGTGGCAGATTTCCAGCTATTTGGAAAAATATTTTTCCTTAAGCATAAATTGTACAGGCACATAATTACGTCAGGGATGCTAATAAAGGCATCCTTCATCACATAGGATTTCATATGTTTGATAGACGACGATTTGTTAATCTTGATTGAATTAATCATTTTAATTATATCAGCGTATGACATGGGTTGCATGAGGCTCGTTACATGAGCTGGAACATTTTGAGGAGAATCATAAACAGTGTCGTCAGGTATTGGTGGCAGAGCTTCAGCAAGTCTCTCCCCAACCTGCGAAAAGAAGTTATTAATATAGTCGGCACACTCAGCTGGAGGGACAGGGTCTCTCGTCATGTTATGTCTTAGCTAGATGTATGTAGCAGCAGTCTTTACCGGTAGTAATTTTCTAATAGCAAGCCAAAATTTTTTGGGGTCGTCCTTTTTTAGAATTAAAAGTTCATTAATTTTTGTTTTCCTACTATTGAAAATCATGGCTTCGACTTTATTTCTATAAAAATCAGCAATATTTCTATCATCCTCTGAGCCAGTTCTACGTGCCAATCTATACAAATAGTCCCTTTCATTCATTTGACGAGAAATTTCAGGTGTTAACCATTCTGGTGTAAATTCAGGTATTACCAATGTGCGTATTGGGCAGGAGATGTCCAGACATAGTCTCATAGAATTAATAATTTCAGACCACATTTGATCTGGATCCTCCATTGAGACTATGTTGGTCCAGTCTCTGTCCTTAAGCCTGTTCTTATACGTGAGAAAATCATAATTTTTATACGATCGAGCCTTAACAGTTTTCTTCTTGATTTTTGTACGTTCACATTTAATACGTAGAAAGGTGGGTACATGATCAGAAATGTGAAAATCAATAAGACCTGCCTCGGCGACATTGTGAACATTTGTATACATATGGTCAATCAATGTCCCTGACTTGGGGCGAGTAATCCCTTCAATGTACTGAGTGACTTCATTGTCAGTACAGAAATTATCAATTTTCGCTTCATCAACATCCTTTTGTGTATGCAAATCAACATTAAAATCTCCCATAAATATAACTTTCCTATTTTTTGTGACAGTGCTTTTTAAAGCAGTTAACTTAGTGAAAATTGCACTCTTATCAACGTCTTTATCAGGTGGTCTGTAACAAACGTACACTTTATATTTAATCTTACCAAATTCAAGATCGACAGCTAAAATTTCATACTCTCTGTCAATTATAGA
This sequence comes from Harmothoe impar, assembly GCA_947462335.1. Classification (NCBI taxonomy): domain Eukaryota; kingdom Metazoa; phylum Annelida; class Polychaeta; order Phyllodocida; family Polynoidae; genus Harmothoe; species Harmothoe impar. The sequence continues at coordinate 32,283,483 of OX381718.1, forward strand.
TGAGTTGTTATCAATAGTGGCAATTATATCGTCTTTAAAGTATAACATTAAACCTCCAGCCTTCTTATTTCTATTTGGAAATCTGTCCAGGCGAATAAACTGATAGCCCGGTACATGCATCATACTATCACTAATAGTGGGGGTCAGCCAGGACTCCACCACTCCAGCTATGTCAAAACCAGATACCAACTTGGCAGAGTTAGTGCGTTTTGGATATACCGATCTGGCATTATAACAAATGAATAGAAGACCCTTCTTTTCTTTCATATCAGATAAATATACCATTTTGTGACAACTTGTGGATGGTGAAAAACATGATGAGGTGGTAGGATATGATACCTAGTATGAGGTGACTGAATAGCTTATTATTCACGATCTGAGGTATGGCTTTTGAGAGGCTATGACATCTTGTCACTGACACTATTTTTCTCCGCTTTAAAAAGCGGTGCCCTAAGCTGTTATAGGTGTCTAGGCTGACTAGAAAATATTTGAATAAATCCCAAATCTGGGTTATATTGGTACAAATGTCATATTTCGATTGCATGTATTATTATGATGTAAATATTATATGATCGCAAATATATTATTGGAATCACGTTGACACTGCTTGGTCCGCGCTCAGGGTATATAAGAGGCCGAGGTTGGCTACCTCAGAGAGTTCGTCCCAGGACGACCTCAGACCCAAACCCTTCGATACCTTTGTTACCTTTTCGATCACGGGGCACCTACACCCCTCCCACTCTCTGGCTCCTGCACCAGCCATGCTGGCTCAGGACCAGATCATCCAGCTTTGCTGACTTCGAGCTAAAGGTAGAACGCTGTACATTTCGAGTTGGTTATCTAATTGAACCGAACAAACCTTCGTGTTACTTTGAGGCTGTGATCGTGACTAAATAAAACCTGTTGCATTCAAACCGAATTTGGAACCTGTGTTCGTGTGATACTTCCACAACCCCTACACTTATATATCATCACTTGTTCAGTATTATTATTATTGAATCCACCTAGGTCTTTAAAGGTCTCAAAGACTGGCTTCTTTGGCCCTAACAGAATTCATTATTACTGTTGTACTTTCTCTATTGGTATTTTGTATTGTTTGTGTTGTGTTGTGTTGTTGTGGTGTTTCGGTTGTCCATAGCAATGGAGGACAACAAACACATGGAAGAGAGAGACACACACACACACACACAACAAACAAAAGGACTGATTGTTAGAGGAGATAAGATAATTATTGTGAGATATTAAGCGGTGGGTCATATACACGGGGGGTTGAATCAGCCTCTTTTTAACAAATCACTTGTTTTTTTTGTTGTTGTAAAATGTATAGATCTTGACCAGGCTTCTCCGCAGGATGAAAAAGCACACCGTATATTTCGCGTAGACTTTGATTTATGTCAAGCGTCGCAAGCTTAACAACATCAGCAAACCAGAGTTATGTGCTTATAAGGAGGGTTGGGGTCACCCCTCCAAAATAGTTTTTTTGATTTTTCTTTGGTCCAGCGAGGATTTGGAAAAATATCAATTTCAATTGGTATTTTCCTAAGCATTTTGGTGGATTTTTTTGAACAAATTGCTAAAATAGACATAACTTCTGTTCTAATTGGAGTATTTACAAAATTCAAAAACCTATGGATAGCTGAGAGCACACAGGCGGCGATCCTGAGGTTATTTCATACAGGTGGCAGTAAAAAGCATACAGGCGGCCCGCCTGTGTAATACCTATGTGCGAAGAACCCTGGATCCTATGTGCAGATTATGAAATGTTGACCAATTTTTTTGTCTGTGTTGCAATATGTACCCCGGTAGATATAACAATTATTTCATTTTGCGTATTTCCCTATAATATCAGTCATGGCTCTTTGGTTTCACCTATGAGTCTATTATGACTACCGTATTCGACGTAATAAGCGCCCTCCCCCTAATAAGCGCCCCCTCCCCTTTTTGGGACAATTCTAGACTAGAACAAAGGCTCAAATTTCCAGATTTTTGAGACAATAAAACTCTTAAAGGGACTCGCTACTTGTCGCAGGATTACTGATGTTCTATTGACTTTTGCATATAACTCAGGATTATGTTAGTTTGATCTATTATCTAATAGAAAATCAAAAGAAATTGCCATGTCATGGTACTAGCTTTCATGATACGGCCATTTGAGCAAAGGAGTACCTTGAATATAGAAATGAATAGGAAACCAGCATTTTCACATTATCTGTCATGGATAATCCCCTTCTTCTATTGATATTGCAACCAAACATTGGGAATGTATAATGGACATCTATACAAACATTTTAGGACCAATAAAACAGGGGGTCACGGATGAAATGAGAAAGGCATGAATTCTTGAAAAATATTTCTTTTGCCTTAACTATAGGATCCTATGCGTGTCCTAGAAGTGAATATATGTGAACAATGGAAGTATATTGTCAAAATAGCAAATACAAATAGTTGATTTAGGGAAAGTGGTCTATGTAGGAATATGAATACAGCTTAAAAAATACTTTTCATGAGCTTAGATTTTTGCCGCCAGGTGGCTTCTGTGTAGGAACCAGCAATTCCCTTTAAGTACTTAAAACGCCATGAAAATAATTTTATAAGCGCCCAGGGCGCTTATTATGTGGAATACGGTACTTGTTTTTATGGTTTGGTTATGTTGCATATAATCTCCTCTAAAGATCTGAGAAGTTTGGTTGGGATATCATGGGTCAATCTTTCAAAAATTTGGAAAATGTTGAAAAAATAGGGGCTTACCCCTACACGGTCATAGTTATGGGTATCCTATCTTCAAATGTCTATATATCAAAATCTAGCACTTTGAGGTATTGATTTCTTTGCTTCTATTACATCACCATATATATCAAACTAACATAATCCCAAGTGTTTTTGACCCGCCTGCCAGAGGGGTCCAATTAATGTTATCTTAAAAATAAAAACCAATAAATAGTTGTCATGGAAAGTCAAGGAATCTTGTAAAATTTTACTGCGGATCAGGGAAAGGGATGGAAAATAGGAAGAAAAGAAATATCACGACAAAATCCAATAGAATTAGTTTTTGAGATTTTAGAAACTTTTCCAGCCAAATACAATGTAGAAGATGACTGGGTGCGATATCGCGATGGTGCAGTAAATATTGTCAAGGAAAATGGTGATTGCTGGCCATGGAATTTCAAACTTGAGAATTTTGTAGGAACCCTGATGTTTAATATATATATATATTGTATTCCAGATCTTGTGACGACAGCATGATTTAGAAAACTACATATCAAGATGGGCGGTACAGAATCAGGGAAACAGTGGCGCTACCTGACGTGTTTCCTGTTGCTTGGTGGTCTACTCTACCTCAACGCAGCCTTCATGACAACCATTTGGAAGCATCACTTAACGCTAAAACCACAACAACACAATAACTACATCACTTTTGTGAAAACAGTCGGAGAGAATCTCTTCCCCTTCATGGGGAACAAGGACCCTGAACAACTACCAAAGTTCTTTGAGACCAGAAAGAACTACTCCCTGATCATGCAGTACAGGATTCCAGCCAGTAATTCCTCATCTGAGATCCCCGAGGAGCTTCGGGGAGGTGCAGCTTTGCTAATGACTAGAACTTATCCGAAGACTCCACGCAAAGAATACTGCCATAAGTGTTTTGAATATGTTTATGAGACTGTTTTGAGGCCAAAATCATGTGATGCGGAGGGAAAAATCAAGCTGTTAATCTTCATCACGACTGTGCCTGATGCACGTGCAGCTCGTGATGCTATCAGGAGGACATGGCTGAGTGTGACCGGGCAGAACACCCGGTCTGTGCGGTACATGTGGCTGCTGGGGGCAGGCTGGTCAGCCAGCCAGCAACATAGCATGGTCAACGAGAGCCAAGAGTTTGGTGACATTCTTCAGGATGATTTCATCGATAGCTACTTCAACCTTTCCATCAAGGTGATGGGTGGGTACAAGTTTGCCTTGACACACTGTGAGCGAGCCGAGTTCATCCTACGGACGGCTGACGACAATTACGTGAACATCCCCAACATTCTACATCTCCTTCACAATAAACATCATCAGCTGCAGCATGGTATGTTCGGCCCCTGCCGGGGTGGTCCAGCTCCCATCCGCAATAAAAGTTCGAAATGGGCAGTAACCCAGAATGAATGGGGAAAAGCGCTGTACCCTGCCTACTGCGTCGGAACAGCATTCGGCATGTCGGCGCAGACTATGGAGAAACTCTTCTATGCCTCAGAGAATGTGCCTTACTTTGTGATGGAGGATGTCTTCTTTGGGGAGGTATGCAGGCAGGTGCACATAGAGCTGCTAAACCAGCCACACTTCCTGCTGGACCTCCCAAAGGTTAACCCCAACTCAAGGACACCCTGCAGGGTCCCCAAGGGGTGGAGGGCTATTCACATTGTAGCACCAGCTAAACAGTTGGAGTTGTGGAAGTACTGTCCTCAGGCAAGGAGCATCCCTCGAGGCCAAGGCTAGACAAATCCTATTAAGAGGTCAGAGGTTGGTTTCTGGCTAAGTCTCACCCAATCAATACAAGTTGAAAGTCTATGACCGGCAGCAATCTTTGACCGGAATGAAAGAGAACAGCTTATTTAGGGCAGATGTACATAGAAATGTCAGTAAACAATTAAAGCATTTGTTATGTACATCTATAAACATCTATGTACATCTGCCCTAAATAAGCCTTTTTTCTGGTCATACATTGTTGCTGGTCATAGACTTTCAAATTGTATCGATTCGGTGAGACCAAGCCTTCTGTTTACCTTTGGATGTAAACCTGTGTTATTTTTGCTATTGAGCGCACAACATTGTTATGTAGGTAGTATCACATGTGACAATGCATCTATTAAAACACTGACTGAATAATGAATAAATCAAATAAACAATTAATTATGAGATTGATATAATGTTCTTCGCTTTCCTCTCATTTTTAGATACAAAATATCTCATAGACACACTTGACAGTGGGATATTTATGGGCTAATGGTGGGTCTGGTGGGGGCGCTGCCCCACGGGGGGGGGGGGCACTCCCTCAGCATTGGTTACTATGTGTGAACATGACCCCAAGGGAAAGGGTATGTTTTTGGGCCCCGAGGATCCTTGAAAAGGGTTGCTTTTTAGGCAATTTTTGTAGGAAAAGGGGTATATTTTAAGGCTGAATTACTGGGCAAACTCAGATGAGATATTAATTCAGCTTTTTCCATATCAAAAACATATTTTTGCACAGGGCAAGGGTAAGAGCTACCCTTTGTGGGCAATTTCTTTGAATCTCTGACTCATACTTCATAAGGGGATTTTTCTCAGTCCCTCTTCATTAGGTTCTATTTCTGCTCAGTTTCCCGTGAAAAGGGTTCCATTTTGTTAATTCCCCCCTTGATAAGGGTACTACATTTGAGGTGATGTTCACAGCACCGTCAAAGACTGTCTGACCCACAAGCCATTACTGGCTGGGAAAATGATAAACACAAGCTTAGTTGCCAGGATCGTGCGTAATGACTGGAAAATCGGCACAGTTATACCACTGCCCAAAGCAGGCAGTCTGGTAAAAGTAAGCAATTGGCACCCCATCTGCTTACTAAATGGTGTATCGAAGTTAGCAGAAAAAGCTGTTCATAAACAGCTAATGGACTATCTGCTAGTGAACAACATCATCACCAAGGTCCAATCTGGCTTCATCCCAGGAAAATCCACTCGCGACTCGAACTTGGGGCTCATGAACTTGAAATACACTTCCCTGAACAAGCGGGAGCGGTCGGCCATGGTCTTCCACGATCTGAGGAAGGCGTTCGACACGGTCAACCACTCCATCCTCCTCAAGAAACTACACCACTATGGGATAGATGAAGACTCTTGTAGATGGTTCAAGAGTTACCTCAATGACCGACTGCAGCAAACACGAGCAAATGACCAGACCTCTAACAGCAAGTTACAATGGGCGTCCCGCAAGGGTCCGTCCTTGGCCCACTTCTACATGAATGATTGGCTTGATCTCGACAAGATCAGCCAATGGTGTGCCACCAACAAACTGACGGTGAACAGTGACAAGACCCCTGTGTTCTGGGTGTATTCACAGGGCTCGGTACCTGACCTGTCTGAGTGCGACCTACCGTAAAACCTCGCTTATAGGTCGACCTCACTTATAGGTCGAATTGCAATATTGAGGAAAAAAATCGACCTATAGCAAAATACAATTAACTTTTGGAAAACCCCACTTATAGGTCGAATTGGAGTTTGAGAATTTTTTGGGGAGCTAGACCCTACCCCAGACCCCCCTAAAGCACCCTTTGTCTGGCCAAATTGAGTATTATTAATGATATTCTGCCCTTATTACAATGACCCCCTATTTGTAGAGAAACAAGCAGGTCAGTCAGCTTTAAGATGCCAAATTTTAAAATGAACAGTCGATTCTGTATGACAGGACTACTACATGACCTTAAAGAGGTTAATCTTTGATTTCCCTATGCTGAGACTCACCTCTTGGCAAAAACTGTACATAATAAAATATAAAACACACATAATATGTGTGAATATAGTATACTAAAGTAAAATGTCTATATCATAATGTTGTAAGTTAATATCTTGGTATAAGGATGGCATCCTTCTTAGCTAGCTTAGACAGCGAGAGGCCTTTAGTATTAGACTTCTTTTCAGGAGTGCTTGCGGTCTCAAAGCTGGTGCGTGAAGGGAGATCGGTGAAAACTGAAAATCTGTACCAGGATAAAATAAAATGTTTAACAACAACAACAACATTATTGGGGGGAAGAATCCTCTAGAAAAAGGTGTATTTTACAGTATTTAGAATAAATATTTTTAGACCCCTAAAAACTTTATATTTTCACAAAACCTCACTTATAAGTCGAATTGGACTTTTGAGGTAAAAAATCGACTTATAGCAAAAGGAAATCCCAAATAAAAATCGACCTATAAGCGAGGTTTTACGGTAAGTCTCCAGGACAGAGTGTTAAACAGTAGTGACAGAATTCAACTATCTTGGTGTGATATCAACTTGACCGTTTCATGAACATGTCAAGTCAGCTGAAGAAACAGATGAGGTTGATGCAAATGAGACTGCCGCAACTTAGACGCCTTCGAATAAGGACAGATGTTGCCACCTCTATCCAGGTATACAAGCACATGGTCAGGCCCATTGCCGATTACTGTGCTTTTGCTTTTGCCTGTATGGGCAACACGCAAACTCCAGACGCTCCAGAATGACTGCCTTTGGGCGTGCGAGTGCATCCACTACGCCCCGGATGCACACGTTGCTGACCTACACCAAAGACACAAGGTCAGCTACCTGACCATCACCCACAAAAAACAACTCCTGATGCAGATACATAGACTCTCACTTGACCCAGAGTAGGGTGTTCCATCGAAATAGATAAATTGTATCTATAATTGACATCTATAGTGGACCTAACAGTAGACATATTTAAATATGTAATGCACGAATCCGAATAAGGATACCTTTAACAGAAAATATTTGACAGCTATTAGAAGTTGGAAAATGCCCTGATATTTCACCCCTACTGGTCTATACATAGACCATGACCCAGATGGCACCTATGGAGTAAAGGCCTAATGGTGCATGTAGCTTAGGGAGTAATCACCCTGCGTGCAGCCACACACTGTCTGAGAAGAAAATCCATGAATTTCAGCTATTTATATTTTAATCAGCAGCTCCGCTGCCGGTGAGAGTGCCGCGGGAAAATCGTGGCGACAGCGTTCGTCTGCCCTACTATACTGCATGGCGAGAATGCCTTAGCATATCGAAAATAGGGTCGGACTGGCGTAACATTTTCAATCTCCAACGCTGAGTCCAACATAGAGATTATGATCGGACCAGCTTGGGGCGCGGTGCATCGCTGGGTAGCGACCTGTTTTACTGGTAGTTGTACCGTAAATTCCCGCGTATAACCCGCATCTCGCGTATAACCCGCACCCCCAACTTAGGAGAATCCTATAACCCGTTTCTGGATCTGAAAATTTATATTTTAGTACTGTTCTATAATAATAAAAACCCTCGTATAACCCGCACCCTATATAGGCATGTTTGGTATCAAATGAAAGCTGTGTTTGGTTCGCGTACAACCCGCGGGTAGTACGCGGGAATTTACGGTAATAAGCATATATATTAGACACTTAATTATTAATCTTAAATATGTGTTCTATATTGTCTAACTATATAGATGTATATTGTGAGGGATAGACTATACTAGTTCCCAGCAGTCTCCCCAGGTGGAGCTGGGGGTAGGTTATATATACAGTCTGTTCCCGCCAATCCAATCAGTCTCCATTGTGTATTGAGCGTATCAACAAGTGTTCTTTTTCAAAATGTCCAATCCCAAGACATGTGGGGATTGCCAAAAGGAGTTTGACGGGAGGAAGAAAAAATGTCCTCATTGTGAGGAGGACAGGGCTCTAAAGGAGGCCAATGACTTGATACGCAAGACTCGGGAGTTGGAGGAAGAAGGCAAATCCGACATAGCCGGTGGAGGCTCAAATACGGTGTCAAGCAGCGCGGCAGTAATGCTGGAACTTTCTAAGTCCATGATGGCTATGACAGCTGGCATGCAGTCCATGATGCAGGAGCTTACCTTAACACTGAAGGAGGCCAGGAGATCCAGGGAGGATAGATCGCGGACACCTGAGCGGGGTCGATCCCCACCGGACCGACGGCGGCCGTCGCGAGGGAGGACGCCGCCGCGAGGGAGGACGCCGTCCGCGGAGAGGTGGGAAACCCACCATGGCGACCCAGGACGCACCTGCTCGTGCGGGGGGACGCGCACCGGGGGGAAACCCAAATCTACATGGAATGATCTCGACGATCTCTTGGACGGCAGGGACATCTTGAGTGACATTCTGCAGAGATCCGTGAAAAAAGAGAGTAAGTTTGATATCATTCGCTACCTGCCTGAGGGGGAGAGGAAAAAACAGAATCCTATTGACACTACCGAGAAGTTGATTGCTTTGCTGACTCAGTTAATTGATGATGTCCATGACAGTGGCCAGGACACTAAAGGCCTTCGGGGCCACATGATTTACGTGGCCACTATGGCATCCGCAGGCATCTATGACGCAGCTGTCAGGGCTAAAACCGACAAAGACGGTTTACAGTGCATTACAGGTGTAGACACAAACCTCTCGAATTTTCATTTGGGGTACTCAGGTACAAAGCACGCCCGGGGTTTAAAAAGCCCGGGGGGTGCGGGGCCTAGCTCGGGAGGGTCACAGGCCAGGGGTGTCCACAAACAGGGGCATAAACGTCAGGGCCAGAACCAGGGCTTCACGGGTTGGAAAAAGTTTGCTGCAGATCAGGGATGTTGTTTTACATTCAGCTCAGGGACTCGTCAATGTGAGGGTTGTGTGTTTAAACATGAATGTGCATATTGTAACTCGGGTAGCCACGGCATGCTGAATTGCAAGCAGCATGACGGGGCCCAGGGTAAATCAGGCTGACTAAACCGTCAGTCTACAGGTGACACTGACTCACCTGTTGACTCGGCGGGTGTTAGTGAAGAGGGTAATTGGGTCAAACCATCGTATTGTTCCAATTATAGTGTTGACCAATCCACAAGCTGTGAAATCTCCGGTAAAACTGGGGGCCAAGGTCAAGGTCACAAATGTGACTCGTATCGGGATGTCGTAAATTCGGCGAATACCAAATGGTCAAATTATGAATGCAATGTTGTTCTAGATCCCGGTACAAATCTTGTGTCTGATGCTAGCTTATTTCTGGAGGATAAATTCCCGGAAAATAATGTGGGGTTTCCAGGTATTGTCGACGACACTTTGCGACAATCCGCAATTCGTTGGTTCGTCAACAAAGATGGCGATTGTGAGGTAGAGGTAATCCTACGCAATGCTAAGGATTGGGATGATTTACCGGATTACATTGGCATTACAGACTCTGTGAGTATTTTGAAAGCTTTCTCGTCAAAATATAATTGTGAAGTTCCTGTATTATGTGTGGAAGTGGTCCCAGGTAGTTATACCCCGGTGTTTGCCCGTTGCATTCGAGGGGAGTGTCAATGTACGTACATCCTCCAGGGGGCAGTGACTCAGTTACGTCCCTGTCAATTTGTAGCCTGTCTAAATTCATTCTCTACCATAACAGAACGGGACTGGTATGTACTGACAGGTGTGTTTAGAGGATTCAGAATTGTCGACAAACATTGTGACACAGCATATTTTTGTGAAAATTATGCAAATATTACCAAAGGTCAATTGTATGATGAGATGTCAGAAAAAAATCAATTCTGAATTGTTATCTGGTAAAATCAGACGTGAGGCCAGTAGGCCTAGGTGTGTCCACGCCCTCGGGGGCGTGATAAAATCAGATGGGTCCTTACGACCAATCACAGACTGTTCGGCCCCAGAAGATATAAACATCAATGAATACATGGGGGAATCTTGTGAGAAATTCAGATATAACACAGTGGATGATGTGGTCGGTCTGCTGTGTGGAGGGGAATATGGGGGAGTCTCAGATATATCTAGTGCATACAGATCTTGCAATGTGTTGCCTTCAAATAGGGAGTTTCAGGGATTCCAATGGGACCTGGGCGAAGGGGACGTGTGGTTCTGTGATATGTGTATATGTTTTGGACTGAGATCAGCCCCATGGATTTTTACTCAAGTCTCAGACTTTGTGGTCAAATGTGCCGAGGACAGAGGTGTAAAACGTTGTGTGAATTATTTGGATGATTACATAGTACTTGAGAGTGATCTTGAAAAATGTACAAATGCCCAAAACACACTTCATGGTGTGCTGGGGGCACTAGGGTTCAAAGTCGCCACAAAAAAAGTGGTATACCCAAACCAAGTTGTGAAATACCTCGGTATAATTATTGACACTGTAAATATGACTCTTTCTTTGGGGGAGGATAAGATCCAACGTGTTACTGAATGTGTGTCTAGTTTAAAAGACAAGAAATGGTGCTCCCGCAAGGTCTTGGAACAAACAGCCGGCCTTCTAGCACATTGTGCAACGGTGGTAAAAGGGGGCAGGACTTTTACTCGTCGGATTTATAATCTCCTGCGAGACACTGACTCATCATGCAAGAGGATTGTGCTAGATGAACTAGCCATATTGGATCTCAGATGGTGGGCCACATTCTTGCGGTCTTTCAATGGTAAGGCAAGAATGTTTGACAATGGATGTAGGAGTGTCACCCTCACTACAGATGCGTCTTCTACAGGTTTTGGAGGTTATTCTGAGGATGGCTTCCACTGGGGCTTCTGGAATAACCACGACGTAGTATGCCCCCATCAAGCCATGGCTCCTACTGAGCCAATCTATAGAGATAATATAAATGTGGGGGAACTCTGGCCAGTTGTGGTTGCTATGCAGCGCGATTGTGTGAATTGGAGGGATTGTGTAGTTGAAGTGGTAACAGACAATACACAGGTGTACCACGCCCTGCGAACTGGAAGGGGCGTCAACCCGACAACCATGGGCTGGTTAAGAGAACTGTTCTGGATGTGTGCATTCTACAATGTCTATGTAAAGCCATCTTGGATTAAGTCAGAAGACAATATACTGGCCGATTCACTACACAACCAGGATTGTGTGGTGGTCTGCTCAAGTTTAATTGTGGACTTTGATTGTTGTTGCAGGCCTCACCTCTCTGCGTGAGGAGTGGTCCAGGATCCGTGCTATGTGCTGGTCTGACAACACTGTGAAAGCTAAAAGGACGCAGTGGAAACGCTACTTCAATTTCTGCAGCATTTATGATATCTGCCCACTACCGGTAGATGCTGAGGGGGTGTGTCTCTACGTCACACACTTGACCTCGTCTGTGTCTTATCTCACAATAACTCAATATATATCGGGATTATGGTCCCTGCATAAATACCTGGGATATATTCACCCGGATCCACATGTATTCTTGATCCAATCTACGCTGAGGGGCGCTAAAAGGCTACTGGGCGCTTCCACCAACCCAGCACTACCTCTCACACCCGAGGATCTGTTGGCTTATCAAACATTGTTGACTTATCAAACATTGTGGACTTGAAATTTTGGAGCGCGCTGGTGCTGTCATTTAGGTGTCTTTTACGTGTCAGCCACATCACCAAGACATCTCATCAACTGCTAGTAAGAGATGTGCACTTCAACACTACCGGTATGGACTTAATAATTAGGAGTTCCAAGACTGTACAATACAGAGAGCGGGTCAACAGGATACCGGTCGTGGAGTCGGTCTCTAGTGCCTTGTGCCCCGTAGGGGTGCTGCGGCAGTATCTGTTCAGATCTAACAGGAGGGGGAACGATCCACTGTTCTCTTACACATACAATGACTACAATTCCAAGCTGAAAAGGATATGCCGTGACATTGGGCTCAAGGGCCATTACTCAACTCACAGTGTAAGGAGGGGAGCAGCGTCCTACTTGGCTACTTTCTTGCCACTACATGACGTGAAGGCATACGGCGATTGGCGCAGCTGGGCTGTGCTATTATATCTATCAGACTCTTATGATTCGAGGAAACAGAAGGATCTGCAAGTGGCAGATCAGTTATCTGTCTATGTATGAGTGGGAAAATGTTGTTGTTTGGCTCTGGACCCTGAGTCGATGATACAGCTCTCACCAGGTCTAGGGCAAATGTACTCACTATCACCATTGTTCATTCCCGATAGAATATGTGTTCTATATTGTCAAACTATATAGATGTATATTGTGAGGGATAGACTATACTAGTTCCCAGCAGTCTCCCCAGGTGGAGCTGGGGGTAGGTTATATATACAGTCTGTTCCCGCCAATCCAATCAGTCTCCATTGTGTATTGAGCGTATCAACAAGTGTTCTTTTTTTTGTTGATTAATGTTATTAGATATGTGAAAGTTGTGTTCTAATTATTCTCTTGTTATTAATAATAATAAAGAGCCACCCTGAGTCGATGATACAGCTCTCACCAGGTCTAGGGCAAATGTACTCACTATCACCATTGTTCATTCCCGATAGAATATTTAAAAATAATCTTAAATATTTGGTGAGTACTGTTAAGATTATTGATTTTTAAGACGTTTGTCCAGGCACCCTGGAGAGCTATACCGCCTGTGCCTTGAGGCCCTCCCCTTTGAACAACTCTAACACAACACAATACCTGTCTCATGTACAACAAAATTCTCTTTATTTCTCTTTAAATTCTTGATTTCATCAAGCGATTCTTACACTCTGAATTGACATACTCTCAGAAGCATTGTCCTGCATGTCCATTAATCCAAGGGGGTTTGTCTTAACAAGCATTCATTTAGAGGTACAAGTTTCTACTATCAAGGGTCACCGGACAAGGTGACCAATAAGACGAACGGACGTCGCAGAATACGCAACATCTGGGAAACTGTTGTCCACTTAAGTTTGTGCTGAACCAGTGTTGCTATAGCAACAGGAATGCTTTATAATTTCTTTGCTGCGGACCTAGGAAGACTGACTACTACCTGGTACATGAGGATTGACCCAGATGGAGCATGACTCACCGGTTACACATAGGTCTGACTAGCAATCTGATGGCAAGGAAAGGGTATCTATGGCAACCAATGTACATAACTGAGCAGACACTGTAACGCCTTAAGGTTTATGTTCATTTTGTTCAGTTATTCTATAGAAATAGTGGCATTTTTCTACAAAATAAATTGTAATGCTGATAAAGAATAATAGTCATTGAGCGTATGTATAAGGGGAATCTTGATTCAAATTATGCTAGTTCTGCCCCAATAGCATTGCAACTGTTACCGGTAAGTACATCTCGATATTAAGTTATGTAGCCATTATGTTACAAAGTAGAATTGTGACCAAATATATTACTTACAAAACAGAAAAACTCAGCTATACAATTACAACTAATCCACTTGCGGCGTTGTATTTAACATGATCGGGTAGTTTAGTTCACAAACACTAGTATTGATCTCTGATCAGTGTGCTTTACGGTGACCAGCAAAATAAAGAATAACCGCCCCACCGGATGCATCTCTTATATCCTACACTCCATCTTACATGACGTCTTTGTGAACGTTCCCCATGAATAACCCTCAAATAACAATGTTGTGAACGTTCCCTTACACATGCCATGTTTCTGTACGTGTATCACAGGATCTCAACTCTGGTCCTTAACTACTACTGAGAAGTCAAAATGGAAAAGCCTAATGTAAAGCATTTATACTATTGCCCCATCTATTGGATGAACCTTTTATTGACTTTTCATCTTATAATATATTTGGGGCCTAAAACCTATCTTCAAGTGAAGAAAAGAAGGTAAACAGTTATTTTTGCAATACTTGTACTAATGGTACAAATGTGGAAAGCTCTGTATATCTATTTATACCTAGTGTGCTTGGATAACAGGTACATTGTACTAGATAGCAGTGGGAATGAGCTACAACGAAGTCTTCATATTCTTTCAAAGAATACCCTTTTCTTATTTAAATGTAATTCACCAATTACACTCTTCAGATATTTATTTTAACATCTTTAATGACTCTTTCACAAGGTCCATTCATAACATAGTCAGTCTGTACGGAAGATTAGAAAGAAATCTTTAAGGACTACAAACTCACATTGAATATCCAAATAAAAATGGGACTTTTTTTGTATGAAATAAATAAGTTATCACAAGTTTGTGCCTCTAGTCGTTTTAAACGTTTGATTGTAGATAAATATTAGCGGCGGGTTCCCGTTATATGTCGTAGGCTTTCCGCAGCTTGCCCAGGTCTTCTTGTAGGTACTGGCAGGTCGCGCCCGAACTCAGCTTCAGCACAACACGCTCCAAGTCTGTCAAAGGATATCAATGAGTGGGTTAAGGGTTAAAGCCAGTATTCACGCACTCGCCCACTGGCAGGGTTTATGGAACTAGCAAATCCTCACCAAATGGTCACCATAGCCCCATCTGGTGGCTTGCTCCTGAACAACTCCAGTCTCAATGTTGTTTCTAATATCCATAAGGAAGCAATAATTTCCAATGAAGCTATGTCATATTCTCTTTTCAAAACATATCATAAATGCATAAGTAAAGCAGAATTTTCTGCATGATTTTGGACAAGATACATGCTAAACTAAGAGGGAATTATTCCCTCTAAAGGATACCTTGGCAAGATTTGAACCAGGGACCTCTCACACTCTAGACCAGCTCTCTATGCATGTAGCTATAGAGGCCTGACTGGTTTGGGGAGGTGCTAAACGCAATTGACGCGATACCAGTCTACCCGAGCACCCAGTCTTCTCAGGACAGGGACTGTCTCACAATGTCTCAAATGTCCTGAGAAGAAGTCTCAGTTTCCAAACAACCCCTTTAGGACGTCTTGTTGTTTTGTCCTATGTGGTGTTACATAAACTGTTCATGGGACAACATAAGGAGAAGACACCCCCGGCAAAACATGGGTTAGCAGTCTAGTGGGCCATGTAATTGTCCAAAAGTATTATATAACAAGTCCATAATTGTCCCTTAATTGTCTTAAACAGGGAGTCAAGGGGGTATCAAGTCTCGCAGCTCGACAATGTTATTGTCCAAAATATTACATAAGATGTCCATAATTGTCCTTGTGAGACATTACATAATAGATGTATAGGACAAGGGGTTCGTTGGGGATGTTCGTCGTTTGGTTTATGTGGATAGGAGACACCGGACAATATTGTGTAATATCTTCTCACGACAGGGACTGTCCTTAAAAGACTGGGTGCTCGGGTCAACTGGTATGGTACCATGTGCGTGCTAAACTGTAGTCCTGCATTATGCTCCTACCTAGTGGTAGTGTACACTGCTGTGTACAGACTTGTCACTTGCCACCGTATGTCATGTTCATGTACAATTTCTGAAGAAACGAGTGCCGGTACCCCTCCTTTTTTTTGGATAAATACCAAGCTATGGCCATAATCTTCACCATATTAAAATTACATGCGGCCTGCAACTGTTTTTCTCACTTAGATATTATGTTAGATAAATGTATGCCAAAGACGAAAATGTCATCTGTTACTTCAAGCATCAAGTCCAAAATAAAACCGAAAAGAACTTTTCAACAAGCATTTTTTATTCTTATCCTTGTTCCTTAGTATAGATACATCACATATCCATGGTTTTTACGAAACAATCTGGTGGATAATATATGGTTTAACTGGTTTCTTCCAGGAATGTGAAAAATTAGGAAAATATATGACCCCTTGCATCAGGCATCACAGCACAAAAGATAGTATGGGTACCCCCAATTTCTTTTTGCCCAATGGGTTCTATAGTATTTAAGGAACCATCTGTAATTTTCTTAGGAGGCCTGAAACTGTATTCAATTTGGGGGTAATAGGGACTTTCACCTTTAATCCTTCAACTCTAAGGGAGTGCTCATTTTTAAACAAGAGGGGGGGGGGGTGAGATTTAGCGCGGAGCGTGCGAATTTTTTTCACCCCCCCCCCAGAGGAGTCGAAATTTTTTACCCCCCTCCCCCGGCAGGCCGAAAATCTCGCGCATACGCGCCACTTTGTAGCATAGTAACGCGAGGGCTATTTCCCTCCAAACAGGTTGAATTTTTTTGAAATTTTTTACCGCCCCCCCCAAATCCACCACCCCCCCTGTTGTTAAAAAATGAGCACTCCCTAAGGGCCACATACTGTGAAAGTATTTATATTGCTATGTCGCTAAAAGATGACATTTGTTATCATGATGCATCAATGCAGCCTCGCAGATGCTGCACTGGTACATCAAACCACCCCTCCATGATTATCAATCCCGTAGGGTCGGCATGATGCTTGAATGCAGCCCTGGCAAGTTACTCGCCAGGGCTGCATTCATACATCATGATAACAGAGAGCATACTACATGTAAAGGACGGCTAGTACCGTTCCGAGCAAAGACGGGTACCTGCCAACTGATAGTTTACCACATGCACAGGAACCAGCAGCACCAATTGACCAATCAGGGCGCAGCTATGGTGGTCCCGTGACTCGCTAAGGCGGTGCTAGCCCCTTTAAAATGTTACCGTCAAGTGTTAACTTGATGCACAGGTTGTAACTGAACAGCATTCTTGACAGCCTGGAGTAGATGCCTGTATATAGCACAAGGTACGACAGACGAAGATGCCCATCCCCTCTCAAACCTAGATGGCACTACTGGACCATGTGCTCGGCCATAGACAGTAGCGCCATCTAGGGTTGAAAGATGATGGTGGACTAAGCAGTTTATAGATTGCTAATATAAAATTAATCGAACACTTACCGTTTATAACATAAGTGTGAAGATTAAAAGAGTGCTACCGTAAAACCTTGGTTATAAGCCGACCTTGGTTATAAGCCGAATGTGAGTTTGGGAGTAAAAATTCAGCTTATAACAAAAGTGCTTGAAATTTGGTTTCACTATGTTCCTACATAATCAAAACCTCGCCTATAAGCCGAATGGGAGTTTGGGGCTCAAAATTCGGCTTTTAGCAAATAAAAAGGCCAAATAAAATTCAGCTTCAGCCGATGTTTTACGGTACTGTCTATGGCCGAGCACATGGTCCAGTAGTGCCATCTAGGATTGAAAGATGATGGTGGTCTAGCGCTGTCGTACCTTATGCTATATACATGTACAAGCATCTACTTCAAGTAATTGTGAATGCTGCTTAGTTAAAGCCTGTGACTTGATAGGTTGCAGGTGTCCTTACCTTTCTTCTCCTTGGCGCCCATGAACATGGTGATCATGGAGAAGCGTGGCACGGTGGTCAGCTGCTGCAGGTAGGCCAGGGACCGGCTGAACAGACCTACACCGGGGGAGCAACACACAGCGTTAAAGTAACACTTTTTTTTAATATTATGGGCCTGCCGCAGTAGTATGAAAACCCCCTCACTAAAAGTAAAATTGTTTATCTAAAGTGCTATAAGTCAGTTTTTACAGAATGTGAATCGGACCATTATTAAAGTTTTTAGGTCGTGAAACGTGAAAGAATTTTTTAATATCTGATTTTAATATATTTTTATTTCGTCCTCCGTACTTGAGACATTTTTAAGGTGCCCCCTCTTAGTCATACTCATTTTAATCTCATTGGCCAATTATGGTCAATGTGTGGAACAAAAGCGTGCAGGCCTTTATTCTTCTTATTGCAAATATACTGTAATTTAAAGCCCATGGCGGCGTCTCATGGGGCCCTCTTTCTGAGCTGTTACTGGCCAGGGATAACATTTAAATGTCCCCCGTCCCCCTAATACTATACTTTTACAGTCTTTGGACCATACTAAGGTAGAATTAAAAATTTAATAAAAATCGGATATAGGCACTTGAAACACACAGCTTTAATCCTCAAAGGGAGGCATGCGAGTAACTCGCCCGATGCTATATTATGCCGCCCTTCGCGAGTGTATCAACCGCATAGGGTTGGCATGATGCATGAATGCAGCACTGGCGAGTTATTCGCCAGGGTTGCATTCATGCATCATGATGATCAAGGGCATAATGCATTACTGCGCTATCCTTAAGTATTACTATTGTTAAGTAATGATCACTCCCTTATCAGTCTTAACACTATAAGATGAGCAAACATTAAAAACACGGTATCAATACATCAGGACTATGAATCTAACCCTTTTGATATGGCACAATGCCTTTAATCATCATGCCCTTGGTCATCATGATGCCTGGATGCAGCCCTGGCCAGTAATGGGCTAACTAGTACAGACTCCACACGACAGAAACACCAACAAAAGTAGTCCATGTTACCACAACCCACTTGAAGTAATTATGATGCCTACAACTAAAAAAGTATTGACTAAATCTTACACTTGGAAAGAATTAAGGAAAAGTATAACCAGTGAGTTACTCGCCGGGGCTGTATAGGTGCATCATGACGACAAATGTCATCTTTTAGCGACATGCCGTCCTTAAAGGGTTAAGATAGGTAGCTAGAGATACTGATCTTCTCAGCCTGAGAGCTACTGGAGAATATCATCACTCAACAGTTAGGGCTACATTAGTATTGAAAGTAAGGACTTCAACAAAACAGGCCAGATGGGGCCTTGCACTTATTTCTAGTAGAACAAGATGAAAACCAGTTGGTAACAGTCACAACACGGTTAAACTTGAGCTATGTACACGCACGGTGTCGTCCCCGGTACAAGGTACCACGTATACATGTTAGGACGTTACACAGACTAACTTGTCACTATTTGTCACAGAACCCACAAGTATAGAAGGGAAAACGTCATTTGGACCCTGCAGTACGCTTTGGACGCTTAACCTTTGCACCCTGTGCTGTTTGGACCGTAACCCTCATTGTCCCTTTGGCCCAGTTTCCTTAATACCCTTTCAACCGTTAGTCTTTGAACCTTTTCCCCTTTCGATGCTTTCCTTTGGATCCTTAAATTTTTTCATGTGGAACCTCTCCCTTTGCCCCTTCCACCAGGGTCCAAATTAAACAACATACCGGGTAGGGTTAAGAATCTCCAGGATCCAAACCTCAAAGGTTACAAATTAAACGCCCCAGGACCCAAATGCAACAAGGTCCAAAATCCCCGGGCTCCAAACGCCCTAGATTCTGAATGCTTCAGGTTCCGAATTATACACCCCAAAGTCTAAACCTCCCAAGGTCCAAAGACCCTGGCTGCAAACGCTTCAAAGTCCAAAAGCCATAGGGTCCAAAATTCCCAGGGTCTAAAATCCTCAGTGACTAAACGTGCCTGGGTCCAAATTAAACGCCCCATGGTCCAAACGCCCCAAAGTAGCCCGTGGATAAGAAATGTACCCTCCCGCTTACTTGGTAATGGCGCGCCTTCCGCACAGCCTGAAGACAAATAGGGATCAGAATAAGTCACTAATTTAGCAATTTAATAATTTGTTTTGTCTTTTCATTAGGTTTTGAACCGTTCATTGATGATTCCTTTACCCCTTCTTACCTTTTTACATTCATAAACATTTATCATGGTCCCATCGTTTTTAAAACGATCTTTGAAGAGTTTTTCCCCCACATTAAAATCAACCCTTAAGGTCTATAATATCAAGAAAATCATTTTCTACTTTTTACCAAATTGAATAAAAGCAATAATTTTGAAGACACCAAGAAAAGCATAGTAATTTAATCATAATTAGATTTCCCATTTAGGATTATTTTACATTTTTTCCCCCTTCAAATTGCATGCAAAGTTTACTGTTTATTGGCCACACATGCGGCTTACGATAGCGAATAAATCCAAAGAAACAGTGAAGCAGCACGAGATGTGGGCTTGCATTCTGCGGTGCTGGTTTAGCGTGTGGGTGACTCACCTTGGTCCAGCAGCAGCTCCACACACAGGATGATGGTGTGCAGCATGTCCCCGTCCAGCTTGTTACTCACCACTGAAACACATACAACCTTTTTTTAAAAATTATTTTTAATAGATTTTGTGAAACAGATACAAGAACCTGTGTTATTCAGTGTTGCTGAAATGCCACCTGCACACCGGACTTTGCCGCTGTAGAATCCTTATGACCGGTGTAAGGCTCTTGAACACCGGCCATGTCAGCTTTCCAACAGTGAAAGAAATTTGCAGATATTCTAATTAGAAGCCGAGTTCATGCAACAATTACACATTATTAAGCATTTTCAGATTGATTGTGTAAGCTGTGGTTAAAGAGGCATTACAATTTGCATTCATTTTATGGCAAAGTATGACATTAATACATATGGCTGGCAGGCTCAACATGGCCAGTGTAAAAGGCAAATGGCTGAATGCTGTCTAATGTTATAATGACATCTCGCGACATTGGCCTGTGTGAATAAAAAAGATTCAGCAACACTGAGTTAATTTAACCTTGTAACGGTGGCATGTAGCTAACATATGATATTTGTCACAAGGAGCCTTTTTTTTTTTAAATTGTTAATGCATCCGGTCTGGCGAAAACTATTACCTGTATTACCAAAAAGACAGGCACACTTTTGTCTCTACTGTGAAACCTCTCTGATAAGCCGACATTTTTTGGGGGGATTTTTTGGCTTAATTCGGCTTATAGCATTGTCTCAAAGAAACTTTTTAAGTTTGAAGGCTGGCAGACTGTAGTCCATAGTAGTGATAGCACCAAGGAAGGGACTACTTAATCTGAATCATGTTTCCCATTTCAGATTTAACATCATGATCCACTACTCGGCACTATTAATCGCATCATCTCCAAGTAAAAAGAATCTGTAGTTAAAGGGGATGACACTGCATGTTTCTTTTGTTTCTTTTGTGAAATATTTCATTTATCAAGTGATTCATTAGCACACTGTACAGCATTCAGCCATTCACATGATCCAGAGCATCATAATTACCTTTGGTCAGCTCCTCAGGCTCGATTTGTTCTAGTAGTTTGGCGTAGGGCTCTATTTTCTTGGAGGTGCGTAGCGCGGTCCAGGCCTGGATAAACTCGTACGGAGTCTTCTTTAACAGCTGAGGTTTTGTACCTGGGGAAACAGTTACAGTTTATATATGTTTGGAACCTGGGGATTTTGGACCCTGGGGATTTTGGACCCTTATGGCCGTGGGCAGTTTTGCGCCCTGGGAGGTTTGCACCCCGGAGAGGTTTGGACCCTCTGGAGGTTTGGACCCTGGGAGGTTTGCGCCCTGGGAGGTTTGCGCCCTGGGAGGTTTGCGCCCCGGGGAGGTTTGCGCCCTGGGGAGGTTTGCACCCCGGAGACGTTTGCACCGTGGGGAGGTTTGCGCCCGGGAAGATTTGCACCCTTTGGAGGTTTGCACCCTTTGGAGGTTTGCACCCTGGGAGGTTTTAAGCCAAATTAAACTATAAAATTTCGAGCCCAATTCAACTCTTTAACTACCAGAAATGGGTTCATAAATATTAGTTAACCGCAATGCATGTGTAGAGGTCGCGGAAAACTTAGTCATTGGATCGGCCGGGAATCGAACCACAGACCTCTCGCACCGGTGACAAGCGTGCTAACCGTTACACTACCAACCCGTGTCTGACTGTTCTCCGCTCCCTACGTTACTGGATCGGTATGGTACAGAGGGGGAGGATTACCCAGGTGTTTCACCCCTTCGGGCTCTCCACCAGGGTACGGGGAATCCGACCCCTACACTACCCCCATCAGCTTCCATCATGTCCTCTAGATTCGGATTTTCCGGGGGGTTACCAACCCTGGGCTTTCTCTCCCTCCTAGAAGGGGCTTTATCAAGCAGTTACAGAGAGTCCCAGCCCCCGGAGTATAGAGGCACCTAGCACCAGGCTTTCTCACCCACTGGAGACCGAAGGTCCCAATGGGGCTTTATCAAGCAGTCGTTGAGATACCCTGACTTCCCAGTGATGGAAGCTTTCTACACCATACCGATTCAGCCAATTTGTTGACTGAACTCCATGCTGAACTCCAACTGCCCGTACTGGGGACCAACACTTCCCAACCTGCTCCTCCAACAACCAACCGCCAGCAGGTGGCCAATCCCCAGCAAGCTGGAATGCTCCTACCGTCCACAGTCAACATACTACCCGATTCATCGCGGCAGATCCACCAGTGTAGAGGTCGCGGAAAACTTAGTCATTGGATCGGCCGGGAATCGAACCACAGACCACTCGCACCGGTGACAAGCGTGCTAACCGTTACACTACCAACCCGTGTCTGACTGTTCTCCGCTCCCTACGTTACTGGATCGGTATGGTACAGAGGGGGAGGATTACCCAGGTGTTTCACCCCTTCGGGCTCTCCACCAGGGTACGGGGAATCCGACCCCTACACATGCTATTATATAGGATACTGTAGGCCGGAATTTTGCTCCGCACATTTGGGCTCGTCTTAAACTATGGGTAGGGGTTAGCTTGCTACCCACCTTCCCACTTATCAAGAACTATAAGCATTAAATAGTTTATTTCAAATTAATTTAGACCATTCAGGTTGATAAAGAACAGCTGAGGTTTTGTACCTGGGGAAACAGTTACAGTTTATATATGTTTGGAACCTGGGGATTTTGGACCCTGGGGATTTTGGACCCTTATGGCCGTGGGCAGTTTTGCACCTAGGGAGGTTTGGACCCTGGGCCTGGGGAGGTTTGCACCCTCGGGAGGTTTGGACCTCCGGAGGTTTGGACCCTGGGGAGGTTTGGATCCTGGGGAGGATTGGACCCTGGGGAGTTTTCCACCCTGGGGAGGTTTCCACCCTAAGGTTTGGACCCTTTGGAGGTTTGCGCCCTGGGAGGTTTGTGCCCTGGGGAGGTTTGCGCCCTGGGAGGTTTGCACCCCGGAGAGGTTTGGACCCTCTGGAGGTTTGGACCCTGGGAGGTTTGCGCCCTGGGAGGTTTGCGCCCCGGGGAGGTTTGCGCCCCGGGGAGGTTTGCACCCTGGGGAGGTTTGCACCCCGGAGACGTTTGCACCGTGGGGAGGTTTGCGCCCGGGGAGATTTGTACCCTTTGGAGGTTTGCACCCTTTGGAGGTTTGCACCCTGGGAGGTTTTAAGCCAAATTAAACTATAAAATTTCGAGCCCAATTCAACTCTTTAACTACCAGAAATGGGTTCATAAATATTAGTTAAGCGCAATGCATGCTATTATATAGGATACTGTAGGCCGGAATTTTGCTCCCCTACTACGGGTAGGGGTTAGCTTGCTACCCACCTTCCCACTTATCAAGAACTATAAGCATTAAATAGTTTATTTCAAATTTATTTAGACCATTCAGGTTGATAAAGAAGGTATATCTTACTTGTTTCTTCCCCTGAGCTGCCTTTTCCTGCTTTGGACCCTTTTTGAGATTTTGTCTCTGACTTCGTGGACTTGTCATCTGTCTTCTCCTCTGACTTTGCACTTTTAGCTTCTGACTTTGCAGCTTTGGTCTCTGACTTGGCTTCTACCTTCTCTTCCGACTTTGCAGGTTTGGCTTCCTTTGCAGGCTTGGAATCTGACTTTGCAGGCTTGGAATCTGACTTGGGTTCTGTCTTGGCAGGAGTAGGCTCTGACTTGGCAGGTGTGGGGTCTGACTTGGCACCTTTGCCCTTCTTATTGGGCTTGTTCTTGGCAGATTGAGGTTGTTTGGGGTTGTTGGCTAGGGGTGTTTTTTGTTTGTCTGTTTTAGCTGTTTGTGCCTTGGCTGGAAATAAAACACACAATATGAGATTTTATTCAGTAGCCCTTTAAGGACGACATAGCACTTACATGTGCCAACCCTTTAAGGATGGCATAGCGCTCGCATGTATATATATTAACCTTATAAGGACAGCTTTGCTCCTAATTTGCTATACCCTTTGTGGGCATGATGCATGAAGGCAGCCCTGGTGAGTAACTTGTCAGGGCAGCATTTACAGGACTAATACACTACCGAGGGGCCGGCATGATACACCAATGCAGGTTCGACAAGCTAGTAGTCGGTGCTGTGTTGGGTGCATCATATAAGGTTAAATTACCCCAAATCTAAACATTCGCGCACCTTTTGGTGGTTCATCTTCCTCCGAGTCGTCTGACACCTCCTGTATCTGTATCCGTTTACGTTGTTTCTCGGTGTGCGTAGTTTGTTTGTCTGATGTTTGTTTCTGCTCCTTTTCTGTCGCTACCTTCTCTGCAGCAAGCCGCGCTTTCTTTGCCTGGAAAGCAGAACGTGAACAGATGTTAAGGTATTTGGAAGAAGGATTCAGGGTAAAAAACATATTTAAAAGAGTTGATTATAGACAGGGTTTTACTGCATAAGATTATAGTGAACTGATTTTTTTTTAATTCACTCTAGAATAGTAACAGGCGACTAAACCAAAACAAGTCTTTTATTTGTGTTTTCTTTTCCATTACTACAGTAAATTCCTGTGTATGCCTATAACCCGCGGGTTATAAGCCAACCGAACCTCTAGTGCAGGTCATACAATATTCTCCAAGTCTAGGCCCGGGTAATAAGAGGGTTTTGAAAAGTATTGTATACCCCGGGTGCGAGTACATGTAGTAGGATTCTCCTAAAGTTGGGATGCAGGTTTTACGCAAGATGCGGGTTATACACAGGAATTTACGTCACTTAAACCCAGCTGTTTCCTTGTAATGTCGTTACTGACCTGTTCGCGGTAGTTAATGACTACCTGGAACTCGCGACGTGCCGATGTGTTCTTGGCATCCTTCTTGAGGAGACACGTCAAGTCGTGGAAACTCTCGTCATACCTCTCCAGCATCTAGTGGTGGATGATGACAAGTTTTATATCACAATTGTATCATGATCAACTCTTATCAATGCACTAAGCCCTTTTGTCAGCATGATGCATAAACGCAGCCCTGGCAAGTAACTTACCAGTACTGCATTCATGCATTATGACAACAAAGTTTGACAAGAAATAACATGTTGAATCACAAAAATAAACATGCGCTTTTAAGGTCCTTAATGAATGGTCAATTGCCCTACTGGAGATCTGCATATGCGACATTAGTTGTATCCTGTGACTCATTGATTGATTATACTGATATCATTTCTTGTTAAAATCTTTTTTCATGGTAAAAAAGATTGGGTGTATTCCTACCTTATAGGCCTGAGCTCGTCTGAACAGTGCCTTGATGTTGTCAGGTTCCAGTTGTAGAGCTTTGTCACAGTCCTTCACCACCTCGCCCGGCTGTACACAGCAAACACACAATACAACGTTGTAATTCAGTATAGATGAGTTACCGTACCGTCGCGTTTAAGCGCCCGGTATTGAATAAGTGCCAGTCTTGTATAAGCATTGGGGTAATGGGGTCTTGAAATTACTCTTAAGCACTAAGATATTCAGCCCTCCAAAGTTATAAGCACTGGGGCGCTTAAACTCGACGGTACGGTAGGAGCGAATTTGGGGTCAATTTTCAATTTTTCAAAGTACTTGTGTTCATAATATCCACATAAATATGTGTAACTTTTTAAAGCATTCTGTTAGTTGCAAACACATGAAATATATCAAAGTATCAAGATATAGAAAACCAGGTCAGGGGCCCCCTTTCTCTATTGGATTCGGGTCCCCTGACTTATTCTGACCATGATTTTATCTGTATTAAATGGATTTATGAATCTATCAGAATCAGGGATGAAAGTCGACTATGTCAAAAAAACTTGAAGATATAACATACCTCATAACTACATTATACAACACTATGAATGTTTATGCATCTATAGACACATATCTAGTGCTGTGAAGCAGGATTTGTTATGTCTATATTCTCCTGGACGTCGTCTCCTGCTGAGGAGAAGCATTTGTCATGTCCATGTGGTCATGGACGTTATCTCCTGCTGAGGAGAATGAGAAATCTGTCCATACACTCTCCATGCATAGCACCTTAGTTTCAGTGGCTAAGCCTCATGTGAAGAGTGTAAATGCATAGGACTATAGAGGAGAGAGAGGGCTTCAAGCTTTCTCAAGTTAACTTGAAATTGGCTGAGAAAAACTTGACACTGAGATCAGTGTGGTGTAGCCTGTCTGTGTATGTGTAGGACCACTGAGGATGAACCAGTCATGTTTCTGCTGTTTTATCATAGGATTACACACACACAATAAGTTTGTTTGAGTTTATATTGAGTAATTATCAAATATATCCTAAGAGAGCCTACAACTAAATATCCTGCTTATATTTTTGTGATTGAAAAAAAACTTAATTTCAGGGGAAAACTTGAAGACTTTCATCCCTGGGAGGGGGGGGGGTTACTGTAGGGGGTGTATTGTAGGGGGCTGCGATAGTGTAGGGGGTGTAGAACTTTACCTTGTTGAGTCGTAGGTTACATAGTGCCCTATTGGTGTAGGGGGCGCTGTGTTGTGGGAGTGCCGCGATACACTCTGTGTAGCACCTCACCGCCCCTGCATAGTCACCCTGTAACAAACAAACACTTCTGTCAAATTCCCGCTTCAACACAACATTTGAACTCCGATTGGTGTGGTTTTTATTACTTTTTTTTTTACATTGCAGAGAAAACTAGAGCAAAATGACATTTTCTGAAAATCTAAATTTTCCTAGAATTTTGTCAAAATATCTGAAATTCCCTGACATTTCCCCGACGGCAGCAACCCTGCTATTATTTCCGGTAATTAATATACTGGTACAATGACTGAATTACGAGGTAGTACCGGTATATGTTTATGTGTGGAGCGGGAGGGAGGTACCTACCTTCTGAACTAGAGAGTTCCCCTCTGCCTTGTTCTTCTCAAACAAAGCCTCTTTGGTCAGGGTGGGTGCGGGGGTGGGTGCGGGGGTGGGTGCGGGGGGCGTGGCAGGGGTCTCCTGTGCCCGGGGTGGATGAGTGGCTGGGGCGTCCTTAGGCGTGGATACCGGTGTGACTGTGGTCGGCACGGGCGGTTGCGTCACGAGTCCCGTCATGTTGACAGTGGGTAGTTTGTCCCGCCATCTCGGACCGTCTATTTGCTGTAGGTGTTTCATGCATCTGTACATAGGAAGCAGATCTCATAGCATTAATGGTATTGATTGATTAATTGATTAGGTCCAAGTGTTTTATGACGCCTGGGACTTACTCAAGAGTTTATCGGACTTTCGGTCCTTTCTAAGCTAAATTACTGTAAAAGGATTTGAAGTAGAAATTAAATTTCAAATTTTGATCATTAATTTCAAAGCTGCATCTGAATTCCAAGGCTTGATGAAGATAAATACTCAGGTTTTTGTTTGATATTAGTCATGGTCACAGGATTTAATGGTTGTAAAAAAAAATTCTTTTGATATTACTTATTTTACTGTTAGTTTGAGTCGTCATGATGCACTGATGCAGCCTGGACGAGTTATTTACCAGGGTTGCATTCATGCATCATGACGACCGAGAAAGCACATTAAGCACTATGCGCCCTTTACAGAGTTAAGCGTGTCCTACCTGTTGACCCCCTGCATGGCTACGTCCACCGACGTATCGAGGTAGAGAACTTGTCTGAAGTCCATGTAGGCGCGTCTGAACCTGCAACCATACAGACACACACAGTCACACAGAGGCCGCAGTACAGACACAGGCCGCCAGTAAGGGCAAGGTTACATCATTATTATATGTTTTAAAAGTTTACATCATTGAGTTGAGTTCAAAAAGCATCGTCTCTACTGCTTACATATGGGAACAACTTATTTCACGATATGCACAACACAAATATCTTTCAATATATCTTATTAGATACTGTAGCAAGATTTTGGTATTTGTAATCAAACCACGTTATGAAGACTTCTATGGAAAGACACTGCTTCTTGAGGCCTTTGTTTAGGTATTTGTTGGGGTAAAGTAAGAATTCCTCCAAATGTAGGAAAAGTAGCATCTCTGCATGACTCACTTCTCCATGACCTCGTAGGCCTGTGCGCGGCGGGTGAGGGGTTTGACGGAGGCTGGTTGGAGATCTAACGACTCGTTGCAGTCCCGCACACAGCCCTCACAGTCTCCCACCTTCAACTTACAGGCGGCACGGTTACTGTAGAGCACCGCTAGGTTAGCTTCATGTCCTGTTGAGTCTACAAGACAACAGGAGTCAGGTTACTGACCAACATTAAAGGGTTAAAGCAGCATGCCGCCACTAAAGGGTTAAAGCAGCATGCCGCCACTAAAGGGTTAACTTAAAGCAGCTTAGATTAATCGAGGAGGTTAAACCAAAAGAATTTGAGGTTTTAATTTTCCAAGGATCATTCTGTTTGTTTATATCAAACTAATTAGTGTATAATATGCTACACATAAATATCTGGAATGCCAAAAAGAGATAACCTACCCTTTAGCAGTAGGTCTATTCCCTTGTCGTAGTGTCCTATGGCCTCCCCATACTGCCCCACCTTGAACAAATCGTTACCCGCCGTCTTAATTTTCACAACATTCCCGGGGAGACTTTTCTGTGGGGGTGGTTGTACGACTGGTGGTGGGGTCGGTGCCTCACTCTGTGTCGTGATTGGTGGTGGTGGTGATGTCTTTTCACTGGGAGTCGGTGTGACCTCACTTGTCGTCCTGACGCTATCGGTCGTCTCCCCTACTGGCGGTTCACTCACTGGGGTCGGTTGTGATTTTATTTCTTCATCCTCAGTTTTTTTCGGTGCTTCTTGTTGGTCGACTTTCTTTGCGCTTTGTTGATTTGTTTGATTTTGGTTTTGGTTTTTAGCCGAGCCCTTACCCTTCTTTTTCCGCTTATTTGCTTTCCCACCTTTACTCCCCCCAACACTGCCCTCCGACTTCTCCTTTTGTGATGCTGCATTTTCATTAATTTTAGTCTTTTCTGCGGGTTTGGAGGGTTGTTCCTTTTGGCTACTTTCTGTGAGATTCTTTGATGCTTCTGATTTTTGTTCTGGTTGCGTCGATTCCTCTTCCTCCCAAATACTCTTGGAGCTTTCCGTTTGTGAGTTCACAGATTTCTCGGATTTATTTGTTGCTTTTTGTGAACTTTCCTCGTGAACCCCGTTGACTAGAGTCTCTGTTTTTGATTCTTGTTTAGATTCTGCCTTTGCTGGCGGCGTTACCGTAGATTCTGACTCGCTGTCCGAGCCGTCTGATTCCTGGATCACCATGCGCCGCCCCTTCACTTTCTGCTGAGTCAGCTCTTTCTCTACCTCGTCAAGAATGTCCTGAAAAAAATAAAATAAAATTTTGTCAAGTTTTTACTACAAGCACATATAGGCGATTTAATGTGCGGTTTAACAGATTTTACCTTGAGGCCCCCAAGGTGTCTCAGTGCGAGTTAATATACAATATTATAGTATACTACAGTACTAAAGTAGACGGGTTATAATATACCAAACTCCAAAAGCTACCACAAGTGGGTGACACCCCATGGACAATGAGCATGAGATTTTAGGGTAGACGGGTTGTATGCAATATAAGACATGGTAAGCTGTCCTTAAAGGGTTACCTGGGCGCGCTTGTTACCGGGGTCGGCGAGGAGCACTTTCTGAAGGTCGTTCTTGGCGTTAGTGAACTGCCGCTTTCCTTTATAGGCCACTGCCCGACGCAGCACGCCTGGAACGTAAAGACGCCATTATAAAAAAATTGTATAAAACCCCTCCCCTAGGCGACCATTATAGCAAACTGTATACTACCCCCTATACCACCGCCCATAAGCTGACCCTCCACTTTGAGAAGAAATTATAAAACGAATCAGGCCTATTAAAAATATCCCACCAAAAAGGTTAGCTGACAGCCCTGACAGCTTTCAAATCCCATGACATTCCATAACACGTGGGAACACTGCATGACTGCATAAATATTATCTA
This sequence comes from Harmothoe impar, assembly GCA_947462335.1. NCBI lineage: Eukaryota > Metazoa > Annelida > Polychaeta > Phyllodocida > Polynoidae > Harmothoe > Harmothoe impar. Next base: position 32,313,552 of record OX381718.1, read on the forward strand.
TTTGTGTCATTTAAATTTGAGGAACCATAAACAGTGTGTTATGTTGAGACTATTGAAGCACTCACCCTTGATGTTGGAGGGTTCCCGCTCTAACACCGTTTGACAGTCTGACAACGCCTTGTCCCATTCTTGTAACTTCAAGTCTGCAACAAGAAAAGACATGTTTTAGTTGAGTACTGTATTCGACATCCTAAGCAGTACACTCCCTCTAATCAGCGCCCATACCCTCTTTGGGGCATTTTTTAGACAACAAAGCCTCGATTTTCACAATTTTGGAAATTATTACTCTTTTAAATAATATTAGATAATTGTATATTGCGTTTTTCACAAATTACCTTTTTACGCAATCAAACCATTTTGCCTCTCAATATTCTGAGGGGTGGGGGGGGGGGGGGGGGTGTGACCCATCTGCAGCATAGAGGATCGAACCCCCCCGATCCCTTGACTTCAAGTCCTGTACTGTAGAGAAGTGTACCAGCCCTCCCCTGTGTTACCCGTGGGTGTTACCCGGGGTTGTTACTTACAGGCCTGTGCACGGTTGTTGAATGCGGCCACTGTGGCAGCCAGTGACAAGCTCCGGTTATAGTACAGTAACGCCTCCTCAAAGTCTCCTGCACGGAACGCCTGCAATGTGTACAGTACAACAGTTAAGCCATTTTGAAATAATTATCAGACCGGCGCTCTTTCAAAACCAGGTGCTTTATTGCAACAGTCTGGTCTGGTCAACAAAAAGTAGGAAATCTTGAAAGTTTGGTCAATTTTCTGAAGGAAAATATAATAATTCAATGGCGAAATTCGACCCAAAAAGTAGCAATACCTGCAAAAGTAGGAAAAGTGGTATCTCTGAACAGTACACTCCATGTCACACCTTTCCCCCGACCCCACTATTATTTACTCCATATGTAAACACCCCGGGGGTTTTCATGAGTACCGGTATATCGTATAGATACCTGATCCCCCGCCCTTGTCCCTGCCACTTAAAATTGATTATCAGCTTTGCGGACAGCGCCCGCACCTGTCTAAAAGGGCCGCATCAACGGTTTTTTTTAAGGTTATTCAATAAAAAAAAAAGTCAAAAAGGCCGCCCCTAAAAAACAAAATAAAAATATGAAAAATTTTAAATAAAAAAAGGTTAAAAAAAACAACAAAAAACACAATTTAAGAGCAATTTACACCATCAAAAATACAAAATACACACTTTTAAATCGTCCAATTGTATTCCCATGGCTTAATTATCTATAAATACATGTTTAGTTCAAAATCTATGCCAAATATTAAGCCCATAGCAAGAAAGTGACCGTTAATCAAAAAAAAGAAGCAAAAAAAAAAGCAACCTCCCTCGCGGCCTGAAAAAAAGTAATCAGAAAAAGAAAAAAGCCTGCCTCCCTCACCAATTTTTTCCCAAAAGTGTCCGCAAAGCTGATAATCAATTTTAAGTGGCCTTATACATATATTGCTATGGTATCTATGTAGAGAATATATGCTCAGCCCTCCCCCGCCTGTCCTCACCTCGTTGCCCTTCTCCTTCTCGCTGGTGGCCTTGGCCGTTTTCTCGTGGTCGGACAGTCCTGTAGCGTCCACCTTGTCTGGGATGGCAGGTTTGGATGCTTTACGCAACACGTTACTTGTTTTAGGGGCCTCCACCTTCTCCTCATCAGCTCTGCAGATGTAAACGAGTATGGCATATTCATATTTCAAGGATGGAGGTCTATTGGCGAGGTGGGGAATGTACCATACCTCAAATCTACTGTATTACCTCGCATAGAAGCCGCGGCTAGTACACGCGTCAGATCGCTAGTGCAGCTTATAGGATCGGGGTGCAGCATATACCTGATTTTTTGCTGGCTTATAGGAATGGCCAAAAGTCTAGGGTTAATTACGGGAATTAAATGCCTCTACATGGGTAAAATTCGACATGGGCGACACGGCGACACGGCCCTTTTAGGCCCCTTTAAAAATCGACGGACACAGGAAAATCGGGATAAAAATCGACCCACAGGGTTTTTTCTCTAAGTTCTTATATACCTAAAAATCGACACAATGCCACTGCCCTCCAGCTAAAATTCGACACGGCGACATGGTCAAAATTGTGGGTACCCATGTACAGGCACAATTAAGCTAATTCACGGATTTTTTTGGTTTGCTATTTTTTTTTGGAGGGGGGGGGGGAATATCTGGTTTCTGATTTAATATGATACTGATGACAATTAAACTGCTAAACTTTACAGGTGGTATTATCGAAACAGAAAATAACAAAGGCTCCCTGCAAAGTCCTTCTCTCCTGCATAGTTATCGCAGAAATTCAAATGTTTACATGTGATTGTCACACAAACATTACATGTAAACATATATTAATTTGTGCTGTACATATTTCCGCAGATTTCGTGGATTTTAAAATCCGTGAAAATATGTACAGCGCAAATATTTATCCAGTATAGTTATACTAGGATGCAAAGGTTCTGCTCTAGGATCTGCACACCGTAGGTGTGATGACCGGCAACCAAATTAGGATTAAAGGGTTATTGTCTAAGAGTAATGATACGTGAATGCATCACTGTGCAGTTGAAGTACTATTTCGTCCTTAAAGGGTTATTGACTATGAGTCATGATGCATGAATGAATCACTATCCAGTTGAAGCACTATGCCCTCATTGAAGGGTTATTGTTTAAGAGTCATGATGCATGAATGAAAGATTGAACGTGTGATTAACATCACAGATGACTCAGGGTCAGGGTGATTAAGTGATTGAAATGATGGACTAAACAACTGAATCTGTAAATATTATTTCAGGAACAATGAATTATTTGTCAATTCTGAGAGCAGGAATGTATTCCTGTGTCAAAACTACCCTCAAATCATGTGTCACACTAGTATGTGATCATATTTCAGCTGAGCAGGTGTGTGTGGGCGAGCTGGTGGGTGTGGGTGAGACGGTGGGTGTGGGCGAGCCGGTGTGTGTGGGCGAGCAAGTGCGTCTGGGCAAGCAGGTGGCTGTCGGTATCAGCGCCTGGTGGCGTGTAACCGCCGTTTTACGTCTCGGCCGAAAAGCGAGTCGATCGGAGCGTCAGCAGCGACACCATCTTCGGTTCTGATTCGCCGTGTCGGCCGGCCGCGGGGCGGCGTGTGTAACAGATGATTAACTCCCCCCAGTCAATTACCACTGCCGACATATCTAGCAGAGGGGGGGGGGGGTACTCACATTTCCATATAGTCTTTGTAACGATACGTGCATTGTCAGTGCAAAGTGAATCCGGGTTATCACAACACTGATCTGTTACACAAATAATATCAAGTAACCTCCCCTGTAAATTACCTCTAGTACTTAAGTGTTTGATAGATGTCTGAAAAAAAGCGTCTCACCTACCCCTCCCATAGAGATAGCATTGGTTGTCACGAACTATCCAAATTTGGGGTTATCGGTTATCTACACGCTCCCATAGAGCTCTATGCTGAAGCAAATTACCAGCAATTACTGCCTAATATTATTTTTCGTTTTTTAGGGGTTACAGTTGGAATTTGTAAAAAACAAATACACCATTAGATAGATATTGTGGAAAGTGATCTAATGACACCATGCAAGATGCAAAGAGTGAAATATTGACCAAATGGGAGCAATTTCATTTTTTCAAGGAAAAGAGGTGTCCAGAATCGTCTCACTAGACTCAGGGCAGACCCTGAGTCAATCACTATCCAGTTAAAGCACTATGCCATCCTTAAAGGGTTATTATGTAAGAGTCATAATACATGAATGAATCACTATTCTGTTGAATCATTATGCTTTCATTGAATGGTTATTGTCTAAGAGTCATGATGCATGAATGAATCACTGTACAGTTAAAGCACAATGGAGTCCTTAAAGGGTTGTTGTGTAATAGTCATGATGCATGAATTAATGACTGTCCACTTGCAGCACTATGCCATCATTGAATGGTTATCGTCTAAGAGTCATGATGCATGACTGCATCACAATGCAGTTGAAGTGATATGTCATCCTTAAAGGGTTATTGTCTAAGAGTCATGATGCATAAATGATCACTATCCAGTTGAAGCACTATGCCCTCATTGGTTATTGTCTAAGAGGCATGATGCATGAATGCATCACTGTCCAGTTGAAGCACTATGCTGCCATTGAAGGGTTATTGTCTAAGAGTATAATGATGCATGAATGAATCACTATCCAGTTAAAGCACTATGCCATCCTTAAAGGGTTACTGTCTAAGAGTCATGATGCATGAATGAATGACTATCCAGTTAAAGCACTATGTCGTCCTTAAAGGGTTATTATGTAAGAGTCATGATGCATAACTGAATGACCATCCAGTTGAAGCACTATGCCCTCATTGAAGAGTTATTGTCTAAGAGTCATGATGCATTAATGAAACACTATCCAGTTGAAGCACTATGTCGTCCTTAAAGGGTTATTATGTAAGAGTCATGATGCACTAATGAATCACCATCCAGTTGAAGCACTATGCCCTCATTGCAGGGTTATTGTCTAAGAGGCATGATGCATTAATGAATCACTGCGCAATTGAAGCACTATGTCGTCCTTAAAGGGTTATTGTCTAAGAGTCATGATGCATTAATGAATGCTGTGCAATTGAAGCACTATGTCGTCCTTAAAGGGTTATTGTCTAAGAATCATGATGCATTAATGAATACTGTGCAATTGAAGCACTATGTCGTCCTTAAAGGGTTATTGTCTAAGAATCATGATGCATTAATGAATGCTGTGCAATTGAAGCACTATGTCGTCCTTAAAGGGTTATTGTCTAAGAGTCATGATGCATTAATGAATGCTGTGCAATTGAAGCACTATGTCGTCCTTAAAGGGTTATTGTCTAAGAGTCATGATGCATTAATGAATGCTGTGCAATTGAAGCACTATGTCGTTCTAGGGGCATTACTGTTTGGTTGGGTGTTAGCAGGGACAGGGCAGCAGAGTAACATGTGGCCAACACACCTTGGACAGGCAGCTCTCAGAAAGCTTATATTCCTCCCACCCGCCCTCTACACAGTACTGCTTCCCGTGGCCTGGTAAGAGACGTGTGAACATCATACACTCCACACAGGAAAGCTGATTGTTCCCCTATAATTAGGGGGTTCCATCGAAAATTATGTATTTGTCTTATGTAGTATCTAAATAGTATGTCCGAGTCGGAAGTCGGGCCTGCACCATAGTGAGTAACCACCCTGCATGGTGTGACGACCATGCTGGAAGGTGATCGTTCCCATATATGTATATGACGGCTTGTGAGTAGGACTCGCCTGTCGCAGTCTGTACTGCTACTACAGTGCTAGTATGTGGAGTGGGGTGTGAACAACATAATATTGAAGCTATGTACCTATTGAAAGCTCAGCAGACCGGAATGAGCAGTGCATTCTGGGTGGGAGACGTGTGAACAACATAGGTTAACTACAGTCAATAGATGATATTCAGTAGGAGCCTTGGAATGCTGGAGCGGATTGAGACCCGTGCAGGCCTGAGGAGTGGGCACAGGAGGCGGGGTTAGTTTATAATCACCCTGGCAGAGGGCAGCAGTGCAGGGTGTCTAGTACTAATCCTACGGAGAATAGAGGCTATGCTGCTAGGGTGCCTGGTCCGATCCCTCAATGCTATTTCAATGGGCTCGCCGCTCGGCTGTTTGAGCTTACGGCCACTTTCTACCTTAATTCCTGACCGGACACGTAGTGCCGGTCAATAACTACCATATATTTCAAAATCTACAAATTTAAATGTGTGCGAAATTGTACTTAAAACTTTATAGATAATTCATGAAAATATCTACTTTAAAGTAGGTATCTTGGTGAAAAGGGCATCTCACCCCTCCAAAAACTACCGCTCTTTTATAGCATTAGCACGCCGCTAAAAAAACACTTTAAAAAAACATTTATGTCTCTGATTACTTATTTGTTAATGGGAACTTACGTTTGTTCCTTTCCATCATCAACCTTGGCCAGTTCAGCGTCGATGTCAAATCTAAGGATTTAAAAAAAAGAACATGTTACCAATATCAAATAATATGATGCCACGGCTTATACAAGTATGAGAACCCCAGTGTGGCTTATAGGGTTACCCCAACGTCTAGGTGCAGCTTATACCCGAGTTAGGCTTATACAGAGGATACATACACTTGGTAATGCTAAAATAGCATTTGAAATTATATACCATAAATTCTCGTGTATAAGCCGTGGCTTGAACGCAGCTTTAATCTGTTACCAAACAGGCCTAAGTAGGGTGTGGCTTATACAAAGGTTAGACCCCCTCAGTGTAGGGGTTTACTACGGTAATCATTTATATCCAGGTGACCGAGGAGGATTAAGTTCGGGTTGTTCCCGCCTGGCGTTAGTGTGGGCGGTATCCCAGAGGGGGCGACTGTCCTCTCTCGGGTACTGCGCACCACGTTTCAGGCGGGAGCCAACCGACACGTGACCATGTTCATTTCACATCCAAAGGGGGTATATAAACCTCCCCTCCTCGTATAGTCGCCAGTCAGTGCAGGCCCGGCTGACTCCCCGCATTACCCTACCCCAATCGCTAGATTGAACCAGGACTGCTTCGTCTTACCCTTCGGGTTAAGACTAGATTCAATTGTAATAGGGATACGTTGAATAAACCACGCTTTCTACTTCGCACTTGGAAACTGACGTTCTTGTTCTCTTTCTGAGATTCCGAACCACTACACTGGTGCCGTGACCAGGATCAGTTTCGAAGTAGCAGTCAGGTGAACCTGGCCGGAGTAGGAGAGTATGGGGACGGTAACGTCCCGGAGCGGAACAACCCAGTTGTTCCGACCAGCTTCGAAGGTTTCATGCGTGAAACCGAAGGAGCTTTAAATCCAGGAGCGACCTTGGAAGAAGGAGAACTGGAGTCCACCCGAGTGGACCAGATGGAACCGGAGGAAGCAAGGGGGTTCACACCGAACTTCATTGCCACTCAGGGCCAAATCATGTTGAACACTGGGCGTTCCTTGTTCAACACGACTGACTCCGTTTTCTTCCCCGGAGGAAAGAAAAGGGCGAACCAGAAGGGCTCCTTTCTGGACCCGACGGTATTAGAAATACCGCCACAACCCCTTCGGGTCGTACCCGAAGGAGGTCCCATCGTCGGGACCCAACCTGATCTTGATCAGGACGACACCTTGGACCGGGACAACGAGTACCGGAACAAGCAAGAAATGAACAAGCAGTACGATGCTCTGCACGACGAATTGGTTTCGTTGATCTCTGAAAGGAATAGGTACATCCTAGAGAGTAGACAGGTCCATCAGGATATGGAGTGGAGAACGGATCAGTTGACCCGTGACAACCAACTGGTGAAAGACCAGATGGAGAAAAATCAGGAAACCCTGAAAGCGGAAAAGAAAAGATTATCCGAGTTAGGTCAAGCTAACCGGAAGTCTTATGCCTGTCAACAACAGTATCAGGCGGACCTAGAAAGATACTCTAGGGAATGGCACGCCGCCAAGGACGCTCGCAACCAGCAGGTGGAAGACAATGAGGCAGTAAGAACCGCTATCCTAGAAGCAAACGAAGAGTTAGATCAGAAGAAACTAGAGGGCATGAAGGCGGTATCTATACTGGAAGCTAGACGAGTAGAGTTGGAACTCTACCTAGGTAACCAGAAGGTACCTGACCCAGAGGTGACCCTCACCCCTGGGGAAGGAGTGGAGAACCCTCCACTCCAAGGAGTTCTAAAGCCCGCCACCCGATACCCTTCCGGAGGACAGGTAGAGAAAGATGTCTACTATACATCTGCTCCCCCTGCTCCGACGGGACCTTCGGTAACCATCGATCCGACGGCATATTCCGCGGGAAGTGCGCCGGGAGTCGATAGTTATGACACCTTGAACCCCTTCGCTGGGGATAGTCCATCTCAGTATGGAGCTGTTCCACCCCCTTCGGGTACGAGCAAGAACACCACCACCCATGAGGATCAACAGGGGGGGTGGTATGGTTATGATCATTGGGGTGACCTGATTTTTCATCATAACCAGGAGGCAGAGACCCGAGAAGGGAGAACTCCGGGAAATCAAACCCGGGGGCATGCCACCCAAGGCAGGAGAGCAGTGGAAGGACCTTCTGCTGGATGGCCTAGGGATCAGAACCGACAGTACCCCCGTACTGATAGTCCTGTTAGACCCACAAATGGTCAGGGAAGTCGGCCTAGACCCCAAAACCATGACCAAACAACCACCGGGAGTGTTCCCCCTTATCCGGGTACCACTTCTCGCCCTCGACCTACCCGGTTTCCCGGGTGCGAACCAGTCTCTCCAGTCCGACCATTGACCCGAAGAACCTCAATGGCTCCCGGATTGAGACAGGTTTATGATACTGATCCTTGTATCAAGAGCCTTGGCTTAGATAGCTATAGCCGGGGACAGGATGCCACTGAAATAATGGACTGGAGCCGGAATCTATCGGATCAGCTGATAGAAGGGGTCACCAGGGGTGCCCGACGGACCGCCCGGATCACTAAATCCTACAAAGGGAAAGGACCCTGGAAGGATGAATACCAAATATTTGTGGATGACTGCAAATACAATGGGTGGTCTAAAGAAGACTCGTTAGGAGCCTTCGTGATCTGGCTAAATGATGGGCCAGGTAAGTCAGCAGTCTCCCAATGGAGAAGTACATATGGCCCTTCGGGTACATATGATCAGCTCGAAAGTACTGCTGTATATATCTTTGGGAACCTGGTGACCGTGGATCACTGGTTGGTCTTCAAGGGAAGAACCCAGAAGCCAAAAGAGTCCCCAAAGATATATGGTCTAGAGCTTCAACGGATTCTGCATCAGGCCAGACCCGAATGGGCTAGAGACGCCGATTACTACATCGAGACTCTCTTTGTCCGGTTTATTAGCGGACTGAGCGACCCTGATCATCAGGAACTAACTAGAAAAGCTTGGAAAAGCGATTCCTCCCTAGCCGATCTATTTTTAGCCATAGATGGTCATGAGAAGAAGAAAGTTCTTCTTGCCGGATTGGTGCCTAACCAATCCCGAACGTCAGCGGTAGTTGACTATAGTAGCAGCGGGGGATCCTCGGGTGAGGATACCGAAGGAGAGGAGACCATTGGGGCGGTAGCCTTCAGTGGGAAGCGCCGGGACAAAAAGTCCGGTGATAACAAAAGGCGGAAACCTTTTGACAAATCATCCTCTAGCAAAAAGCCAGAGAAACCTGCAGGGGACCATTCAAAAATCCCTTCCAAACCTCCCTCGGGTCCACCAGAACCCAATGTTCCGAAGAAATCGGAGCCTGACCAGTCCCTCGGATTGGTAGAAGCCATGATGCAGCGTATGATGGCGATGTTTGATAAGAAGGAGGAAAGGAGGGTTAAACCCGAACTGAGTACTGTAACATGTTACAGATGTCAGGAGAAGGGGCATTACGCCTCCTCATGCACAGCTGAGAAACCTGTGATGCGATTCTCCGGAAAGAACTCGGAAAATTAAAGGGGATCCCTGAGGAAGGCGACTCAGAGATCCCGAAGGAAATATGCCATGATACTCCTGACGGAATGGGAGTAAGTTCACACTCAGTAGTGACGCCCGGACATATGGGGGACAAGCAGGCGCAGCTTGGGAACCCTGGGGCCGGGGCCATCAGCATTCCAGTCATACATTCGGGAAGTGAGTCGGGGAAACCCGGTGCTGATGCGGAGGAGTATAGTGCAATGGTTTGTGGAACCAGGCTCCCCCTAGATCACCCTTGCCTGGAATACATAAGAGGGCGTGGATTAGATCTAGGTACTGAGAGTGACTTACAGAAGTTCACTAGTAACCCTTCATTGAATGGAGGAAAAAGGTGGTATTTAGCCGCTTCTGTGAAGGGTAGAGTCGGGGAATTTCTGATAGATACTGGAGCCAGCCACTCCATCATCTCTCGGAGGTTCTACACTCTTCTGCTGGGCACAAATGATGACCTTAAAATGAGGGTAAATGCGTGCACAGCCGACGGTAGCAGATTGCGGACGTTTGGACGTACTTTCCTGTGTATCTCGGTGGTGGGGAAGGAGTTTGTATTTTCCCCAACCATTGCTGAGATCGAGGATGATGGCATTATAGGGATGGACTTTGCCGACCTGTTCGGGATGATGTTGAACCCGAAGACAGGTGAATTGTCCATACAGAGTCCCTATAATATCAAAGCACAATGTGTGCTGAGAGTTATCAGTAGTGTAGCAAGTGTCGCACAGACGGTGAAACTTCCACCGGGAACCACATGTGATGTGTTAATAAGCGCTTCCTCTGAACTAAGAGGAAGGGCCGGGGTCATGGAACCCGACGTAGCTTATCTCCAATCCCTCGGGTTGGAATCTGCTGATACGTTGGTGGGAAATGCCCAATGGACCCTTGTCCCCATTTCCAATCCTGGTGTTCATATGGTATATCTCCAGAAAGGCGCTAAAGTAGGCAGTGTGGTACTCGCGGAGGCGGTCACCAGCAGCCTTCTGGGGTTGCCATCCGAAGAGCCGCCAGATACGGCCGTAATCGAAGAGGAATTAGAAAAGCTAATTCTAGATGCTTCGGAACTAGATCCGAAGGAGCAGAGGGACCTTCGGGTAATGTTAAAACGTTGCCGAAGGGCCTTCGCGTTCCCCGGAGAACCCTTAGGACGAACTGATAAAGTCCTACACGGAATTGACGTGGGGGAAAGTTCCCCCTTTAAAATTCCTTACCGTAGGCTACCTCTGAAGAAGAAGGAGGTAGCAGAAACTGAGATCAATAAGATGATTAAGGATCATGTTATCGTACCCAGTTCCAGCCCCTGGAGCAGTCCAGTCTGTATGGTCACAAAAAAAGATGGGACCATACGGTTCTGTATTGACTACAGGAAACTGAATGGGATGACAAAGAAGAACTCATATCCTCTACCGAGGATTGATGAAACCATTGACTCCCTAGGAGGGAATGAATGGTACTGTACCATAGACTTACAGTCTGGGTACTGGCAGGTCGGAATGAAGCCTGCCGACATGGAGAAGACGGCCTTCTCGAGCCATGTAGGATTGTTCCAGTACAACGTCATGCCCTTCGGGTTGTGCAATGCGCCAGCCACCTTCGAGGCCATGATGGAGACATTACTGAGCGATCTACTATGGAAGAAATGTCTAGTTTATCTAGATGACGTCATTATCTTCGGAAAAACATTCCAAGGTTGTCTAGACAACCTGGAAGAAGTCCTCCAGAGGATAATGAGTAATGGGTTGAAATTAAAACCTAAGAAATGTCAGTTGTTTAAGAAAGATATTAATTATCTGGGAAGAATCATTTCCACACAGGGGGTGAAAGCAGACCCGGAGAAGATCCGAAGTGTGACGGAGTGGGAAAAACCCAGGTGTCCCAAGGATGTCCGTTCATTCCTCGGGTTCTGCTCGTATTATCGAGATTTCTTACCAGGCTATGCCCAGGTGAGCTATCCTATCCAGTCACTGTCTCATTGGACACCTGGTAGGCGTAAGGAAGTTTTTCCATGGGGAAAAGAGCAAGACGAGTCTTTTGAATCCATCAAAAGACTCTTTGTTGAAACACCAGTGTTGAAATATCCGACAGCCGCCGGTCATTTCATCCTGGATACTGATGCCAGCAATGAGAGCATTGGAGCTGCTTTGAGTCAGGTCCAAGACGGAAAGGAGGTTCCCATTGCTTTTGCTAGCAACACCATGAACAAGTCACAGAGGAATTACTGTACCACCAAGAGGGAACTATTGGCAGTGATTGTTTACACAAAGAAATATAAACATTTTTTGTGGGGCTCAGATTTCACGCTGAGGACTGACCATTCCTCCTTGAGGTGGTTACTTAATTTTAAGGATGCTGAAGGCATGATAGGTCGGTGGTTAGCACACTTATCAGAGTTCGGGTTGGAACAGAAGCAGATCCAACACCGACCCGGTGTGAAGCATGTAAATGCTGATGCACTATCCCGCCGACCCATCAGGAGTTGTGGAAATGGGAAATGTGATGATTGTGGAGCCCACGGGGCGGTCCTAGCTGGAGTCCGGTTGCCACTGGAATCCAGGGGAACTGGTATCCTCCAATGGTCTATGGAGACTATCAGAAGGTTCCAGGAGAAGGACCCGAACGTGGGGAGGTTGCTCGGGTTGATTCCTAAAGGGATCAAACCTGTTCGACCTGAAATCTCGCTAGAAAATAGAGAGATGAGGAGATTTTTAGCCCAATGGACAGAGCTTGAAGTATCCGAAGGTGTTCTATATAGATGGAAGATCAATCCTTCGGGAAGAAGGATCAGACAGGTGGTGATCCCCTCCGGTATGAGGAGGGATTTAATGTATTATTGTCACGGTCATATGACCAGTGGTCACTTTGGGAAGAAACGTTCATTAGAACGACTGTCCCGAAGATACTACTGGCCAGGAATGAGCACGGACTTATTACGTTGGATCGCCACGTGTCCCGATTGCTGTAAAAATAAACCCGGCCCTGGGATGGGTAAAATGCCCTTGTCCCAGGAACTGTTCGGAGTTAGGTTTGCGAGAATAGCAATCGACATCATCAGTGGTTTTAAAACAACCCCTGATGGTAACACGTGTATGATGGTAGTCACTGACTACTATACTAAGTATACGCGGGTGTTCCCCTTACCCGATCACAAAGCAGCGACCTGTGCGAAGGCCTTTGTGAAAGGTTGGGTATTACACCTAGGAGTGCCTCTGATGATGCATAGTGACCAAGGCCGGGAATTTGAGTCGGATCTATGGCAGGAAATGTGCCATGGGTTAGCCATCTGTAAGACCCGAACCAATCCTTACCGACCCCAGAGTGATGGGATGGTGGAAAGGTTCAACAGAACGCTGATTCAGGTTCTGAAACCCTTGGTGAATGAGAGTATGACAGATTGGGATGAACAATGTGAATATGTATGCCATGCATACAACAGCACTGTTCATAAAAGCACCAATTGCACCCCAAACTTATTAGTGTTTGGGGAAGACATGATCATGCCAGCCGATCTTGTTTTTGGAGTGGTCGGGTTGAATCCGGACGCACCCTGTCACGTGATGTTTGTGGAATCACTAAGAGACCAGTTCAAATTCGCATACGAACTTGTTAGAACAGAGTTACAAAAGAATGCGAAATGGCAGAAGACTGGTTATGACCATGGGCTAAAAGTCCGTCGGTTCAAGGTAGGGGATCAAGTAGTAAGACTACACGAACCTCTATCCAATTTAAAGTTAGCAAGCAACTGGGATGGTCCATTTGTAGTGACTAGAGTAGTAAGTGACTGTACTGTCATGATTAGATCCTTAATTGGGCGGATCTATAAATCCAACGTGGCTCGGCTCCGTCCCTGGAAGGGGAGGGATCTGACCACAGAAACGTATGGGTTAGGAGTAGATGAATTACTCCAAGAAGTAAAGAACAGGAGAATGGATCAAATAACCCCGAAACGTGGCCGAGGAAGGCCTAGGAAGTTGGGGGGCAGTGATCCGAAGGTGCAGAAGAAGGAAAAAGTCTCGCTAGCTGTAAGCAAACCTAGGCGGAAGAGAACGGGGACGGCTAACCCTGCCTCTGAAAAGGCGCCTTCGGGAGCTAGGTCAAAGAAAATACCCATGGGAGGTACCCGACGCAGTCCCCGCCTGATAGAAAGGGCTGCGGTAACCTAAGCTAGTACACAACGAGTGTGTTGTCCTGTACTATGTTAGGAGAGGGAGGGAAGAAATTCCTGGCGGGAAAAATTATAAATTTATTTCCTCTTTTTCCGAGAAATTGTTTTGTGTTGTCATCTGTTAAATGTTGGAATATACACGAGTGACCGGGTATGGAGCGTGTAAACCCCCCAGCAGGGTACCAGTGGGTGGTGAGCGGATAATCCGGTGGGTTTGCGGGCATGCTTCCCATAAAAACCTCACTAATACTCCAGCAGAGCTGTTGGTTGCGAATGGTTCGGCTACTACCCGAAGCACCTGTTTATAATAAAAAAGCACCGGCGCCCTGAGGGCGCGGGAAAAGAACTGGGTCAATGAGTGACCTAGTTAGGGCAGTCTCGCGGAGGGCCCGAGACGCGCGTGGATGCGCGTGACCTCTGCGCAAAGAGGTCGTTTTGGTTCATTAGATTTCGAATCTTCGCCGGCACCGCGTGCTGGCCAACGAGGAGGATCTAATAGGAACCGAATTCAAGCGTCAAAAGTAGGTGAATACGTTTCAAAAGGAGAACAGGTCCTCCACAAAGACCTGTAGTAATAGTTAGGACTCTTATTTAGTATAAATAAGAGCGCCCAACCCAGCATGGCCTCACGGCAGCTCGAGTTGGGCGGAGGGGAACGGCCACACAACATGGCCGATTTGCCCCACGAAGACAGGGTTGGTGCCGCCAGCCCTGTTACTCTCTCCGAGGAGCAGCTCCTCGGAGAGGAAGACATGGATGTATCCACGTCTGAATCAGCCCTCACTGAGGCTGAACGAAGGAATCTTCATGAAAAAGATCGTCTTCTTGCTCTGAAAATAGAGCAGGAGGAGGCCCAACATCTGAAGGATACGTGGGATAGGTGTGGTAATCCGAACATCGACCCGGATAACCACCCGAAGGATGAGAAGCCAGCTAGCCTGGTGAAGACAACTGATAAAAGTTGTTACGATGGAAGGGAGATGAATCTCCATCCAGACGTGATGTGCGCCACGGAGATAGGCCTAGCGAGACCTATCCCTAACGACATAGTGGATATGTTGCAGGAATATTTTGATGCGGGAGCTCTCCGCATCATGCCCCCAGAGTGGTTCGCCACCTGGGAAAATCTACAGCAAGGCCTCCGAGTGTGTAAAGCACTTCGGAAGGGCTTGTTTGACGCCGAGATGGCTGACGTCGGGATGTGTGTGCCTCGGATGACACCCATCTCTGATGACACTTCGTGTGGGGCACTCGGCGCCACTACCCTCGCGGTAGGTTGCTACCGCAGATACAACCCGGTAGGGATGTTGGAACCGAGATCGGTTGAAGGATATAGGGACTTAATACGGTCCAACTTATCCTACGAGGTCTATCAGATAGACTATAACCGCATGAAAACAATCATGGCGGAGAAGGACCTCAGCCGTCACGAGGCCATCATCGAGACGGTGGAGGAAATGGTCAAGACTCGGACTAAGAGTTTGACTCAGGCAGAGGAGAAGGCTGCAGCTAAAGCCAGCAGGGACATCCGAAGGGGTGACCCTGCAACGCGCACTAGCAGTCCCCATGGTCAGGATATCCGGACTGTGGTAGTTACAAAAGGTGAATCCCCTTTTGTCCAGCCTCGGGGTCGCCAAGCCTTGAGGAATGAGGCAGCCCGGTTAAAGAGAGTACCAGACGCCCAGCGGATTGTGACCGATGGATCAGTATCGGATAAATCTGATACGAGCAGTACTTCCCAAGGGAAGTCTGCTACAGGGGAGGACGATATGGACATTGCGGCTCCAAAATCTCCTTCCGAGACGAAGGACCCAGTGACCACAGTCACCCAAACCGACCCGACACCCGACCCGAAGGTGGCTGCTGGACATCAGTCCGACGCCAGCTCGGGGAGCGAGTCGGGTACTGCCCTGGAAAAACACATCTGGAATAACGCCAGAGGTGGATTTCAGGGATTCATTCCCTCCTACTGGGGGGAATGCGCAAAAGGAACGGGGCGTTTCTCCATCCCGCCCGTAATCAACTTAAATGGGCAATCCGACGATGAGGATTGGTGCAGAGCGACCCAAAGGGATCCTCTCGTGAGCGAGTTCTACGAGGACTGGCTTAAGAAAATAGATTTCTTCCCAGAGACCTATTATACCAGGGATCAGAAGGCAAAGATCCGCTGGGCTGTCCGACATTGGGACAGGGACCACCTTCAGTGTCCATTCCAGAAATGCCAGTCATCTCTGGAATTACAGGTGTCCTTCGCCACTAAGGCGAGGTACCTACGCCACTTAGTGGAAAACCACACCCATCACTATATGGTGTACCAGTGCGATCCGGAGGGGGCAGGTACTACTACCTGTTCGGGTCACCTGCATCCTAGGCGTGGACGATTGATAAAACACATGACCATACTCCATAATATTGGAGGTGGTGAGGCCAGAGCCAAGGTGATGGCCCTGCATGAACGCGTAATAGACGCGTTCAGAGATGTCCTGAAGAAGGATCCGAAGAGCCTTAATTCTTCTAAGGCGTATTTCTGCGAGGTGGCAGAAAGCAAATCAAAGCTCACAGTAGCTAGGTTTGCGAAGGTCCCGGGTTCACGGAAGTTTGATTTGGATCCGGACCAATACCCACCCGAGATGTTCCGTCGGTCTGCCAATCGAGGCCGGGGGAGAGGTGGGAGAGAACCCGACCCGAGGGACTACTACCGGGGTCGGGGGGAGCAGCCGAAAGGTGATCGGGGACGGTCTCGGTCCACCAGCCCGGCTACTCACGTAAGAAGAGGAGGGACCCTCAGCCTTGAGGAGATTGACTCCCGTTATTACACGGAGTCCTCTCATAGTGGTCGTAGCTATGAGGCATCTGCGGATAGACATACTGACTATCCGGAGATGGACTTGGCGCCTGGACAGGAGTCCCAGACGCTCGGCCAGACCCCCCAGGACACCCGAAGGCGTGAGAATGAACTCTCTCGCCAGAGGGAGGTTGATAGGGAACTGGCCCGACGGGGACGCAGGAGTCCTGGGGAGGAACCCTCCCGGACCTGGTACGATTTGGTGCGACATGTGGCGTCCACCTCGTCTGCCCAGGGAGGTGTCCTACCCGACGCCGGTTACCGAGGAGGCCCGACAAGCAGACCTTCATCTGCTTCGGGACGGACGGAACCATCCGCTCCTACAGGAATACACCAGCAGGTGTTAAAGTATGCCAGTAGGGATGCTTCGCGGCACCAACAACAGCCGCCATCACACAAGGCATTTAAGCCTGCTCACCGGATCACTGGGCCGGATGGGGAGGCTATGAGACCTCCTCCTCCGCCACCAAAAGGTCCAGTACCAGCTCCGGCGATACCACCCCAGAAGCCGGCTCCACCACCAGGGAAGCCGACTGAGGTTGGGAAACCAACCATGGATCCTCCTGTTAAAACACAGGAGGTCAAACCCAAGAAGGAGAAGCCTGCGGCCACTCTTAATGTAACGCCGATAGCATCCTACTTTCCTAAGGATGCTCCGCTGTCCAATCAGATAGGACAGGAGATTCTGGATGACTTCCAGAAGGAACAGCGGGTGATGGCTGAGGATTACCACAAGAGGGTGGTACAACACTTCATAGAAGGGGTGAGGAAGTGTCACCGGAAGGAAAAGGAGAGCCTTCAGAAGGACACTGCCGATGAGGTGGTTACCAAGACCAGGTTCTTGGAAGCACAGCGTGACAAAGCCGCTGTGCTGGAAGCTACAGTCCGAGAGGAGTGTAAGGAGCTCCAGGAAGAAATCCGGGAGATGAAGGCCAAATTTAAAATTTGCCTCGGGATGAAATTCTCGGACTGGGATGGGAGCATGGATCAGCTGAAAGATGCCATCCAGAAGAAGGAGGTACCCGAAGGCTGAGACGAAGCTCCTTCGGGATAACTGAATACAGCTGTAGTTGTTTCAGGAACTCTTCGGCTACGGAAGCTGAAGGTGAATATGAAGGGACTATCCCTTCATATTAAAAGAACCTTTAGGTTCTGAGGTAATAATATCCATACCAAGTGTTAATAATATTTCCACATATGTAAACGTTTTAACATACATCGCACCTACATGAGTCTACCATATGCTGGTAGACCCGAAGAGGAGAGCACCTCACTCAGTCGTCCAAGATGAAGAGGAGAGCACCTCACTCAGTCGTCCAAGATGAAGAGGAGAGCAACTCACTCAGTCGTCCAAGATGAAGAGGAGAGCACCTCGCGTACTCGTCCCGAAGCAGATCCGGAGATCAGCCCAGTATCCGACTTCTTATAAAGTCAACATAGCACTTTTTGTGAGGTTCTGCAGTACACCGCTGCAGTTCCAGATTATTTATTAAAACGTACATTCTCGTCCATGTTACTAATATATATTTATGGTGCTGATACACTACGATAGTTTATGATACTCAGGATAATACCAAAGATCTGTATAAACCATGACTGTGTTCAAACGTTAACCACTTCGGGTGGGTGTAAATAAGAGTATGTATATCTAGTTGTATATATATTTTGTTATGGAAAACGGAGGTGATGAAAATTTGATTCTGGTGCGAAGAAAAGTTATCATGTATCCCTATGTAATTATTTTTTTTAGGCTTGTGAGTCCTTTTTAGGACTGGTAATAATTCTTCGGAATTGGTACACTTGCCGATTATATTTGTAAAGGTCCTTATCAGGACTATATATGTATTTCCTATCAGAAGATAGTTACAATCTGTTAGTAACTACTTCGGGTACTACTTAACGTAAAGGTCATATCATAAGGTTTCTATGACAGTGTAATGCCTTAGTTCCATTAATATTGTTCAACATATATTACATATGACTAATGGTAGTAAAACCCTTTGTGTATAGTGTATAGACAAACTACTTCTGGTTGTCAAACTATTTTATTATGAGTCTACTACTCAGGTTTTTACCACACCTAGTGTTGTCTAGGGGGGGTAGTGTAGGGGTTTACTACGGTAATCATTTATATCCAGGTGACCGAGGAGGATTAAGTTCGGGTTGTTCCCGCCTGGCGTTAGTGTGGGCGGTATCCCAGAGGGGGCGACTGTCCTCTCTCGGGTACTGCGCACCACGTTTCAGGCGGGAGCCAACCGACACGTGACCATGTTCATTTCACATCCAAAGGGGGTATATAAACCTCCCCTCCTCGTATAGTCGCCAGTCAGTGCAGGCCCGGCTGACTCCCCGCATTACCCTACCCCAATCGCTAGATTGAACCAGGACTGCTTCGTCTTACCCTTCGGGTTAAGACTAGATTCAATTGTAATAGGGATACGTTGAATAAACCACGCTTTCTACTTCGCACTTGGAAACTGACGTTCTTGTTCTCTTTCTGAGATTCCGAACCACTACACTAGTATACTATAGAGTACTAAAGTAGCATGAACTGAATTAACAATTTTCATGACCCCTGTTAGATTTATAGGATTTGTCAAAGTTAGGGGTGCGGCCTATACACAAGTTAGGCTCAAACCCGAGAATTTACAGAGCTTGGTTCCAGATGTAGAGTTGACTTACTTGTCCCATTCGCGGTACTCTCGCGGCTTCACACGCTTGTCCTTTTTACTGGATGACTTTGAGGCAGCGTCTGACGTCTTGGAGGCAGTGTCTGTGTTGTCTGTGACGGGGGCCACCTTGGGACGTTCAAAATGGAGAATTACATAAAGTTGTCTCACAGACAATGTACAGTAGGTTCTCGCGTATAAGCCTAACTCTCGTATAAGCCGCACCCCCTAATATAAGATTAATCGAGTACTTACCATTTATATAAGTATGAAGATTAATCGTTGTTCTTCGAGAGACAGATAAACATATCTGCTGAGTACACAGGAGAGGTTGCACTTCCGGTTCCGGTCAGATAGGCGCCCACATGCAGTGAATCTTTTGCTGAAAGTAAAACATCTGGAAATAGTACACAGTAGTGCTCTTTTTACTTTGTCTAAATAGCACCCACATGAGTAGGTGAGAGATTATACCGCTAGTAGTAATCTTCTTCATCCTGGGGATGGATGGGTGGGCCTGTGTACTCAGCAGATATGTTTATCTGTCTCTCGAAGAACAACGATTAATCTTCATACTTATATAAATGGTAAGTACTCGATTAATCTTATATTCTTCTTCGCGACAGAAAACATTCTGCTGACACAGGAGACTTCAAAGTTCAGCTAGATTCACTGCTTATTTCCCATAATGTTACTCTCCCATAAAGGACTGTAACTTCTCATATAGGATAACAGAAAATAGATACTTTATTTCACCTAAAGGTGATGTTCTATTGCCTTGTGATATGGTTTTGACTAGGTTGCATGACATTTTGC
This sequence comes from Harmothoe impar, assembly GCA_947462335.1. NCBI lineage: Eukaryota > Metazoa > Annelida > Polychaeta > Phyllodocida > Polynoidae > Harmothoe > Harmothoe impar. The sequence continues at coordinate 32,333,512 of OX381718.1, forward strand.
TATTTAGCAAAGAAGGCATAACTGCCATACAGTTCACCACAGCTGTGGCAGTGTTATTGTCCAACATAGAAAAAGTTTTTATCACATACAGATAACTGCTGCCTCTAGTAAGGCTTATGACTATGATCAGCCAATAGAGTTCATACAAACTGTCGTTACGGCAAAAGGGCCAAAATTCTCCCTTTTTGAGGTGTGTCTTTTCCCCCAAAAAGACTCTGAAAATTTTGTTCCCAGCTACTCGATTGAGTCCTCCAGGAGGATCCTGGCTAGCGTCTTGGGAGGCTTGGGGTTCTCGATAGGCTTGTTGTAGTTCTTAGCCATGGTCTTGGCACCTTTCCAAGACCCATGCCTAAGCAAAACAGCAGTCGATACACCGAGTCTCCCTCCCGCAGAGGTGCTGGCACCCCTGGTGGAGTGAGCTCGGTATACCCTGGTGTCCACCCCAGCTGCGGAAAGCACCGCAAGGACCCATCGCTTTGATGATTCCTGCCCAATCTCGCCAAATGGCTTGCAGAAGGACAAGAAGAGCGAGTGTTTCCTTCGCCCTTCCTTGTCCAACCTGACTGGCTCCGTGACCCGCACGTAACGTTTCAGGGCACAGACGACCCACAGAGTCTCCTCCTCATGGGACGGTTCCAGGACCAGTTCTTTGAGGGGTTCCCCCGTACCCGCTGTTTTCATCAGACCCTTCAGAACGAAACGCGCAGACCCCGAATCCATCCAAGTCAGATTGCGGAGATCAAGCGCTGGGATGACCTGGCCTCTTTGGCCCGACACCAGCAGAATCAGCATCGTTAGCTTGAACCCCAAGAACTGGGTGGACAAGCCTTCATTGGCAACCCAACGCTGGAACATGCTGAACACCAGCCTAATATCCCAGAACTTGTTATATCTGGGAGAAGGAGGATTCCTTCTATAGGCGGTGCGGACGGCCCTGCACACCCAATAGTGGGTGCCCATGGTCTTCCCGTTGTCAAGGTTTTTCACTAAACCCGACAACGCACATCTGGTAGCGTTAACAGTGCCAAAAGCCCTGCCCTTTTCCTAAAGCAAACGGAGAAAAAGACGTGGTTGACAGCTGCAACATGTACGACATGAGTGACAGCTGCAACGTCTATGACATGATTTACAGCTGCAACATCTACGTCATTATTGGCAGATGCAACGTCTAGGACTTGGTTGACGGCTGCAACGTCTAAGACGTGATTGACAGCTGCAACGTCTATGACATGATTGACAGCTGCAATGTGTACGACATGTTTGACAGCTGCAAGGTCTATGACGTGTTTGACAGCTGCAACATCTACGACGTTATTGGCAGATGCAACGTCTAGGACGTGGTTGACGGCTGCAACGTCTAAGACGTGATTGACAGCTGCAACGTCTAAGACGTGATTGACAGCTGCCATGTCTACAACGTGAATGACAGCTGCAACGTGTACGACGTGATTGACAGCTGAAATATTTACAATATAAATGTCATCTGCAACGTTTACGACTTGATTGACATCACATGTTTGCCGGCGGATTGACAGCTGCAACGTCTAGGACGTTATTGACAGATGCAATGTCTACGACGTGGTTGACATCTGCAACGTCTACAACATGGTTGACACCTGCAACATCTACCACGTGATTGACAGCTGCAACATGTACAACATGATTGGCAGCTGCAACGTGTACGATGTGATTGACACCTGCAACGTGTATGATGTGATTGACAGCTGCCACGTGTACGACATGTTTGACAGCTGCAAGTTCTGCGTGTTTGACAGCTGCAACGTCTATGACGTGATTGTCAGCTGTAATATCTACGCCATAGAATGCCATTTGCAACATCTACAACATGATTGTCAGATTCAATGTCTGCCACGTAATTTACAGCTGTAGCGTTTACAACATGCGAGAGAGCTGCAACGTCTACAATGTGATTCACAGCTGCAACATCTACAACGTGAGTGACATCTGCAACATGTGCGACTTACAGCTGCAACGTCTACAACATGATTGTCAGCTGCAATAGCTACTTCCTGAGTGACAGCTGTATCATCTACAACATAATTGACAGCTGCGACTTGCTTGACACCTGCACATGTCTATATCATGAATGACAGCGGTAAAGTCTACAACATGATTGGCAGCTGCAACGTCTATGACGTGATTGACAGCTGCAATGTCTACAATGTAATTGCCACCTGCAACATCTGCGACTTGCTTGTCAGGTGCAAACGTCTACGTCATGAATGTCAGCGGCAACGTTTACAACATGCTTGACAGCTGCAACTGAATGAGACCCCAAAATAAAGAGGTACAAAACCCTAACCAGGTAAAGTGCACTCAAGTATCCACAACTCTTAAGTGATCCAAATTTAATGTTGGTCTTTTCGGAAACTAGTCCAAACCAAATACAAATGCGGACAGCGGCTACGTCTGTGACGTGGGTGAGGACTTATACAATTGGAGACTTAAGAGTATATTGTCAACTGTAACATCTACGACGTGATGGGCAGCTGCAGCGTCTACTTCATTGACAGCTGCCACGTCTATGACGTGATTTCCAGCTGCAACGTCTACGATTTTATTGCCAGCTGCAATGTCTACAGCGTGGTGGCCAGCTGCAACGTCTACAACCTGATTGCCAGCTGCAACATCTACGACCTGATTGACAGCTGCAACGTCTAAGACGTGATTGACAGCTGCAACGTCTACGACCTGATTGTCAGCAGCAATGTCTATGACTTTGTTGACATCTGCAACTTCTATGACGTGATTGACAGCTGCTATGTCTAAGACGGTTTGACATGCAGCTGCAACGTTTACAACATGGTGTACAGCTGCAATGTCTACAACGTCATGGACAGCTGCAACGTCTACGCCGTGATTGACAGCTGCAACATCTGGGACCTGATTGCCAGCTGCAACGTCTACTACCTGATGGACAGCTGCAACGTCTATGACGTGATTAACAGCTGCTACGTCTATGACGGTTTGACATGCAGCTGCAACGTCTACGACGTGGTGGATAGCTGCAATGTCTACGACGTCATGTACATCTGCAATGTCTACGATCCTGATTGCCAGCTGCAACGTCTACGATCTGATTGGCAGCTGCAACGTCTACGACCCGATGGCCAGCTGCAATGTCTACGACCTCATTGTCAGCTGCAATGTCTAAGACGTGGTTGACAGCTGCACCTTCTACACCGTGATTGTCAGCTGCAACGTCTACGACGTGATTGACAGCTGCAACGTCTACGACGATTAGACATGCAATCGTCTATGACGTGATCGACAGCTGCTATGTCTATGACGTGATTGACAGCTGGAACGTCTAAGACGTGATTGACAGCTGCTATGTCTACAACGTGACTGACAGCTGCAACGTCTACGATGTGATTGACAGCTGCAAAGTCTACAACTTGATTGACAGCTGCAACGTCTACAACGTGATTGACTGCTGCAAAGCCTACAATGTGATTGCCAGCTGCAACGTCTACAACGTGAGTGACAGCTGCAACGTCTACGACGTGATGGACAGCTGCAGCATCTACGACGTGATTAACCGCTGCAACGTCTACGATGTGAAATCCAGCTGCAACATCTACAACTTGATTGACAGCTGCAACATCTACAACGTGATTGACAGCTGCAACGTTTACAACGTGATTGACATCTGCAATGTCTACGACGTGATTGACAGCTGCAACGTCTACGACGTGACAGACAGCTGCAACGTCTATGACCTTATTGACAGCTGCAACGTCTTCAACGTGATTGGCAGCTGCAAGGTCTACAACGTGATTGACAGCTGCAACGTCTACAACGTGATTGACAGCTGCAACGTCTACAACGTGCGCACCAGCGGCTACAACTCTCTTGAGCGCCAGCGGCTATGTCTGCGACATCCCTAACATAGACTGAATGTGCGCCAGCTAGTATCAAGCGTCAGCGGCTAGGTCTAGGGCATGATTGGCATCAATAAGAACGCCATCAATGTGAGCATCATTAACGTGAGACCATTAATGTGATCAACATCGCCTACGTCTGGGATGCGTGTCAGGGATGCGAGCGCCAGCGGCCACGTCTGGAACGAGAGCGCCAGCGGCCACGTCTGGGACGCGAGCGCCAGCGGCCACGTCTGGGACGCTAGCGCCAGCGGCCACGTCTGCGACGCGAGCGTCTCCTACATGAGGATCAGCTGCAATGTCTGGGACGCGAGCGCCAGCGGCCACGTCTGGGACGCTAGCGCCAGCGGCCACGTCTGCGACGCGAGCGTCTCCTACATGAGGATCAGCTGCAACGTCTACGCCGTGATTGACAGCTGCAACGTCTACGCCGTGATTGACAGCAGCAACGTTTATGCCGTGATTGACAGCTACAACATCTATGACGTGATTGACAGCAGCAAAGTCTATGACGTGATTGACAGCGACAACATCTATGACGTGATTGACAGCCGCAACGTCTATGATGTGATTGACAGAAGCAACGTCTAGGACAAGATTGACAGCTGCAACGTCTACGCCGTGATTGTCAGAGGCAACGTCTATGACGTGACTGACAGCGACGTCTGTGACGTGAAACCCAAGAAATTTTTGGGCATAAGGTGTGGGTCTTTTTGGAAACTAGTCCAAACCCAAGGTACCTCCACATGAGTTAAGTCATCTTGATGTTCAAATCAAAGAGACATGTGTGCTAATAGTGTTTTAAGGTGGGGATTAAAACACAAGGCCAAAGAAATTTTCGGCATAAGGTATAGGTATTTTGTGTTACCAGTCACAAACCCTAAGCACATAATTGAGACCCTATAAAAGGTGGACCAGTTAGTCTCTTTGTGTTTTCATTTCACAACAACACAAACTTCTTAAATGCCTAACTCAAGGAATTTTTCGGCATAAGGTATGGGTAAACTTGTGTATTCAACACAAGCACTCAGTGTGGATCTGTATCAACACAACTGAGTTATTTAATGCCTCAAAGAAATTTTGGGCATAAGGTATATGTCTTGGTAAGGACTGGTCCAAACATGTACAAAGTACAACAAGACACACCTGACACTGACTTGACAGTTCACCTCACTCAAGTCTGTATGAGTGGAGAACAACCTCAAATGTCATTCTTCTATAACTGAGTTATAAGAGAATAACTGAGGTGTCAACTACAAAGTAGCAAGCAAAGCTTTAAGTGTCTTGACTTCAACCAATATCTAGAGTCTGCCAAGCTGTTATGACAGGTAGTAGTTGATATTATTCTGTCTTTGACCATGCATAAGACAGTGGTAAGTCCTTCCTGGTTCTTTATTTTAAAAGTGTATTCACTAATAAAACAGAGATCTACAGTGTATAATAGGATAAATTTCTATCTCTGCAGATATGAGTTTATCCCATCACAATTTTATTCCTTATGAAGGCTCGTTTCGCTATTGAAACATTCCTCAACAAATGAAGCAGCAGTACTGCACTGTGAGCCAACATAACAAATAAAAAGCCAACATAAATCAGTGACTCAGTCAGAAATCCAAGATGGATGACTGGTCTTGCTGAATCATGCCAGCCCCTAGCAGCAACTAAGCTCTACACAATCTAAACTCCAATTTTCCACTATAACTGGATGACAAAATCCATATTATTGTGAAAACTGAACTATAATTGCACATTTGAGAAATTAGAAACATGTGGATGACCATTCATCCCAATTTCCGAAAATCCCCAATTTTCGCCCACCGGCGGATTTTCAGTCACATTTTCGGTCACATTTTCGGCAATCTGAAGGAAAATTTTCAATATCAAAGGTTAGATATTTCTCAACTGTGCAAATATGTGTAAAATACATCATATAGAAAGTTCCTTACCTGTTAGATTCCTCCAAATATGTGTCTGAGTTGCTGCTATGGGCGCTGACGATCTTTCCTTCCCGAATTCGCGCCAATATCTGGCCGGAACCGGAAGTGCAACCTCTCCTGTGTCAGCAGAATGTTTTCTGTCGCGAAGAAGAACTTTGACAAATTATATAAGCCAGAGAGGTGGTCTGAATATTGCGATTTTGGTACTGTAGTATAGTAATAAAAACTCTCGTATAAGCCGCACCCTATATAGGCATGTTTGGTATCAAAAGAAAGCTGAGTCTGACTCGCGTACAAGCCACGGCTTCTACGCGAGAATTTACGGTATTCATAGATACCACTCCCTCGTCATTTTTATTGGCCGTTGACATAATGTAGGGACTCATTTGGTTATTTTATTAATCAAAAAATTGATTATTAATCAAAAAATTGATATACATTGTAATTCGACATGGGGATCTCAGGGAAAAGGTAGCAATTTTTACCAAAAGTAAGAAAAGTATTCCATACTTAAGCATACAACAAGTTCACGAATTTTTTATTTCCGTAAATATCGCAAGAATATATACCCAACGAAATAAAGTAGGCCTACATGTGTAAGACCACAGTATTAGCCGAGGTTGGCTAAAGAGGGCTGTATCCACACAGAGTTACATTTGTATTATGACCACTGCAAAATAGTGGGAAGTGAGACCTGGTTGATATAAGACCTACCTTTTCTGTGTGTATGGTCTTGTCAGTGTGTATGGTGCGTGACTGACCCCGTACCGGGGGCAGACTGTCGTCCGCCGGTTCCTCAGCCGCTGTCTGGGCGCTGTGTAACACTTTCTCTGTCGTCTTCATGTCACTTGTCCAGCTCTGCAAATACCACATTTTATTTTAATATTTTTCTTTCTTTATTTCTTTCTTTCCTTCTTTTTTTAATTAAAGGAGTGATCATTTTAAACAATTTTTAACAACCCTCCAGTCAAGGGGTTGAAAGGGGCCACTCCCTAATTCCTGCTCTGATCTGATGATAATCTAATACTGTATATCATTCAATTGTGAAAGATTGATTCAAATTTAAAACAATTTAAATGGAACGGTAAATTGATGCAACTTTATATTATAACTGTTACATCTGAGGGAAAATTACCTGTTTTACGTACTGTCTCAGGCAAAGTACATAAGCATAGCTAAATAGGAGATAATTGAATTAAACTGTACCTCCAGGTCATCAGCTATCTGGTCCCACTCTGAGCGATCCAGGTCCCGTGGGGTCGACACCCGCTCCGCCTTACGCAGAACTTTGCTGAACAAATGGGAATCAGAATATTACAATTTGTGTAGGCCTATGTAGCTCAGCTCTTAGCTTGGCCTAAAAAAAGAGAAATTGTGTTCCGGTATAAACATGGCCAAAAATGAATAGGGTCAGTAGGTCAACTTTTTTTAAAACCATTTTTTTAAAGCAAAAAAATAATTTTACTGTAGTGAAACCCCGAAAAGGTGTTTAAAAAAAAAATAATTTAATTCTCTAAAAACAATTAGGGTCAGGCCCAAAAACGTATGGTCGGTCAAGACTGGAACACAACTTTTTTAAATGTTTGGCCTTACATGTTAAACTCAGCATCTAATTGTTTGACCCATGGAATTTGATAATGATAGAACATATCATATTATCAATGCTTGGCGCATGATGGCATGCATGAATGTAGGGCTACATGTTATAAATCATTATAATTTTTTTCAGATTAAAAGAACAGCTTTTCCTAACCTGTTCGGGTGTACAGTTTGCAGGCGTTTCTCAGCAAAATCCTCTAGATCTGGGAACTTGCCCTCTTTCCCCGAGCGCAGCACTTTGACGATCTTCTCCAGCTTCTTTGCATCTTTACACTCACGGATGAAGTCATACTCCAGGTGTCCGAGGGGGATGTCATACTGCTGGGTCCTCTCGGCCGCTGACATGGCCATCATGCCCGCCATCACTCTCAATCTGACGGATGAAAAGAAGTTTCAATACATTTTTTCATGACTTCTTTGAGGACGACAACTCGCTTAAACTTGAACTTGAAAGTTAAACTTAAAGTTAAAGCAATATTGGTTGTCATGATCCCCCGACACAGTATTGGCTAGTAACTAGCTCGGGTTGCATTGATGCATCGTGCTGACTCGTTGTGCATTACTAACTAAGAGGGCGTTTATTTATTAAAAATCGAGCGTGTGAGTCCTGACTGCATCACAAATGACTCAGGGTCGGGGGGAAATGTAGTACCGGTATTATCATATAGGAGTATACATATGATAATATTGCTTATACAAAAGTCCCAACCTAAAGTCCTAGTTGAACCGGCTCAAAACAAGTGATCGCTTAGAGGCTGACAGATGCTCTCCTCTACCACACAGTAGAGTCTCGCCGTGACTATAAAGTCCCAACCCCTACCCTTACTAAGGCCTTACTAACTTACCCCCACCCCAAGGAGACTACTACAGCACCTGTCAGATTCTATGCGATCACTTGGTTGGTTAGTTGCGACGTAACCCACTGCGGCTACGCCTGTGGGTTACGCCGGGGCGGGATAGGAAAAGGTGGGAATGAATGCGACCTTAGACCAGTACCCAGGGATGGCGCGCAGGTTCTCGGTGCTCTCTCTACTCCTCGATAAGGCCGCAAAACTGCACAGGGTGCAGTGTAGATTTTTGGACGTATGAGCGATCCATGCGAGCCACCGGGAGTGAGACGAACTAATGTCAGTCCGTGCATTGTCATGTACGGGTATCATACGCGACGAATTATTGGCCCATTAAAGGCCATTTTGACTTGCAAACGTCATCCAGGTTATGATTATGAATACACCAGAGTTATAATAGATGGTGGCACTGCTAGATATTGAGAAAAGAAGGATGATTCGGACAGAATAGGCCTTTTTGCGGGATGATGCACAGAGCATCAGTGTTGTTCAACGTGTTGTTACCCGCGCACGGCCAATGATCTCAGTTGAGCTATTTAGAATGAATTTAGAACAAATTAACCATGACGAGGTTAATAACCATACCTAAATTAGTGATGAGCCAACAAGAAGTGACAGACTTCATTCATTAGATTCATGGATTCGGCAGTTTAATATGCACGTACCGGAGCAACTTCTACACTGGCGCCCTGTGCTGCTATCTTTGTGTCTCTGTGGTTTACATGCTCTGGTTTAGTGCTTAGCCTATGTGTATTTTCGTTTGCCTTCATGGCTTCAATCTTCATTATATCGAATCACCAATGGCCGTAGAATCTACACTAGTCATATATGGAATCAGGGCCTGGGACCATAGGGTGGAAAGACTAGTATTAGTTTCAAAATATCCAAAAAATCATGGGTGATTTACAATAGCCGTCATGTTCGCCTCACTCCCGGTGGGGTCGCCACTGATCGGACAAGACAGGTGGCGCCGATTTTGCAGTGTCGGCCATCCCTGTACTACAGCATCTATGATGCGACCCAGGCTGGGTCACAAACTGCTTCCTGTCATAGACGGTGGCACCGTCTGGCGGGGAATTTTGGTAGGCTCAAAGAGGCCCCAGTATTTGCCGTACAGCGCCGGCCCAAGGGGCCATTCAAATATTACGTAACATCATAGGGGGGGAGGGGGGGTCATGAAGTTTGTTACAAAGTGTTACAGGGGGGAGGGGGGGGGGGTCTAGCTAAGTGTTACATAACAATTCTCAAAAAATATATAGGCTATACAAGAAAGAAATCTCTAATTTGGGAAAATGCGCACCACCATCTGACAGCCAGGTCTCAGCAACATTATGTTTCTCTCACCTCATCCCTGTAATATTGTTTACAAAATGTTGGCCCCCCCTACCTGCCCTGCCAAAAAAAGGTATTGATCTCGTGAAATAGACTCATCTCCTGACCCCGATCCAATCTTGGAACACTGGACAGGGTAGAGGATGCACAACCTCACGTCTCCCCTTTTTGCACTAAGGGAGGGGTAATTTTTTAACAATAGGGGGTCGGGTCGGTGGATTGTTGCACGAGCGGGTCGGCCAACCCCTTTGGGCTATAGTAACGCGCAGGCTTTTCCGCTAAAAAGGGGTGTATTTTTTTTGGTCCCCCCTCAAGAGGGGTCCAACATTTTTTGGTCCCCCCCCCATTCAAGGGGTCCAATTTTTTTGGCCCCCCCCCCAATCCACCACCCCCCTGTTGTTAAAAAATTACCATTCCCTAAGGAGGTTATAATGGTGTTGGGAGGGGAGGGGGGACCTGGTTTCAGACTTTGAGGAAATCTATACCCTGCACCTGTGGTCTGTGGTTCATTTATCAGTTAGGGAGTGTTCATTTATTAGTTACAGGGGGGGGGGGGGTGGGTTTTGGGGGGGCATAAAAATTTCCGACCCCTCCTGAGGGGGCAGCGTAAAAGATTCTGACCCCTCTTGAGGGGGGGGGGCCTAAAAATTTGAGCCCTTTTTAGCAAACAAGCCTGCACGCTACTATAGTTCAAAGGGGGGGAATTTTTCTGGGTCTTCGGACGCAGGAATTTGAAAAGGGGGGGGGGGGTCCACCAAACACCAAAGTACCAAAAAGTGACGCGCCGCGACCCGTGGCGGATCATATTATCATTAAATTTTTTAAAATTATTTTTCCAAAAGGGGGGGTCCTGACCCCCAGAACCCCCCCTCTGGATCCGCCCCTGGCCCGGGGGGCACGAAACGTTCAACGCGCTTCAATTTCGCCCCTCCGCGCTTAATCTCACCACCCCCCCTGTAATTAATAGATGAACACTCCCTTAGTTGGGGAGGTGGCGTAAAAATTTCAGACCCCTCCTGAGGGGGGGAGCGTAAAAAAGTCTGACCCCCTTGAGGGGGGGGCATAAACATTATGCCCCTTTTTAGCCAAAAAGCTCTACGTAACTATAGTTCAAAGAAGGGGGCAAAATGATGTGGGGGGGGGGGGGGGAGTACAGGCCTGTGTTACGTAATTATGGAGGGGGGCTCTGGCATTTTGTTACAGTGTGTTACAAGGGGGGGAGGGGGGGTCAAAAAGTGGCCAAAATTGTGTTACGTAATATTTGAATGGCCCCCAACCTACACTGAGTAGCCAGTAGGTAGGTTGGGTAAGCTCAACTAGTATTGGTTAGTGGGTACGTCCAGGGAGGTCAAGGAGGGGAGTGGAGTCAACCACTACAAGGCATGGGCGGGCTCCAGATGCCTGCCACGGCACCTGTGATGGTAGAGGGGGGGGGGGGGGGGGGGTAAGAGGGGGGCAGTGAGGTGTGACCAGTGTACAGAAGCCACATACCTCTGTGCCCGGCCTTTGTGCCTCTGTACCCGGCCCTAGGTACAGGAAATTAAAGCACAAAAAAACTACCTCTGTACTCGGCCTTTGTGCCTCTGTACCCGGCCCTAGGTACAGGAAATTAAAGCACAAAAAAATGCTATATAGCAATTAGAAGGTGGCATAGGTAGAATTAATTGTCAAATATGGAACCGTTTTCATATCTGCGGAGTCACCCCGACCAGTCGGCCCTAAGATAAGTTATCAGTATCCCATCCCCAGATTTTCATTGAAGTGGAAACTTGAACAAAACTCAATTTATTCATATACAACTAGGCTAGGGCTTTCTAATCCTATACTGCACTAGTATGTAGGATAGATAGTTTGCTCAAAATTAATTGTCAAAGATGGAACCGTTTTCATATCTGCGGAGTCACCCCGACCGGTCGGCCCTAAGATAAGTTATCAGTATCCCATCCCCAGATTATCATTGAAGTGGAAACTTGAACAAAACTTAATTTATTCATATACAACTAGGTTAGGGCTTTCTAATCCTATACTGCATTAGTATGTAGGATAGATAGTTTGCTCAAAATTAATTGTCAAAGATGGAACCGTTTTCATATCTGCGGAGCCACCCCGACCGGTCGGCCCTAAGATAAGTTATCAGTATCCCATCCCCAGATTTTCATTGAAGTGGAAACTTGAACAAAACTCAATTTATTCATATACAACTAGGCTAGGGCTTTCTAATCCTATACTGCACTAGTATGTAGGATAGATAGTTTGCTCAAAATTAATTGTCAAAGATGGAACCGTTTTCATATCTGCGGAGTCACCCCGACCAGTCGGCCCTAAGATAAGTTATCAGTATCCCATCCCGAGATTTTCATTGAAGTGGAAACTTGAACAAAACTCAATTTATTCATATACAACTAGGCTAGGGCTTTCTAATCCTATACTGCACTAGTATGTAGGATAGATAGTTTGCTCAAAATTAATTGTCAAAGATGGATCCGTTTTCATATCTGCGGAGTCACCCCGACCGGTCGGCCCTAAGATAAGTTATCAGTATCCCATCCCCAGATTTTCATTGAAGTGGAAACTTGAACAAAACTCAATTTATTCATATACAACTAGGCTAGGGCTTTCTAATCCTATACTGCACTAGTCTGTAGGATAAATAGTTTGCTCAAAATTAATTGTCAAAGATGGAACCGTTTTCATATCTGCGGAGTCACCCCGACCGGTCGGCCCTAAGATAAGTTATCAGTATCCCATCCCATGATTTTCATTGAAGTGGAAACTTGAACAAAACTCAATTTATTCATATACAACTAGGCTAGAGCTTTCTAATCCTATACTGCACTAGTATGTAGGATAGATAGTTTGCTCAAAATTAATTGTCAAAGATGGATCCGTTTTCATATCTGCGGAGTCACCCCGACCCGTCGGCCCTAAGATAAGTGGGTACGTCCAGGGAGGTCAAGGAGGGGAGTGGAGTCAACCACTACAAGGCATGGGCGGGCTCCAGATGCCTGCCACGGCACCTGTGATGGTAGAGGGGGGGGGGGGGGGTAAGAGGGGGGCAGTGAGGTGTGACCAGTGTACAGAAGCCACATACCTCTGTGCCCGGCCTTTGTGCCTCTGTACCCGGCCCTAGGTACAGGAAATTAAAGCACAAAAAAACTACCTCTGTACTCGGCCTTTGTGCCTCTGTACCCGGCCCTAGGTACAGGAAATTAAAGCACAAAAAAATGCTATATAGCAATTAGAAGGTGGCATAGGTAGAATAAATTGTCAAATATGGAACCGTTTTCATATCTGCGGAGTCACCCCGACCAGTCGGCCCTAAGATAAGTTATCAGTATCCCATCCCCAGATTTTCATTGAAGTGGAAACTTGAACAAAACTCAATTTATTCATATACAACTAGGCTAGGGCTTTCTAATCCTATACTGCATTAGTATGTAGGATAGATAGTTTGCTCAAAATTAATTGTCAAAGATGGATTCATTTTCATATCAGTTGAGTAATGCTGATATGGTATCTGTGCCCCTTTTTTTTCTAAGTGGAAACTTGAACAAAACTCAATTCATTCGTAGACACCAAGACTAGGGCTTTTCAATCCTATACTGCATTACTATGTGGGATAAGTAGTTCTCTCAGAATTAATTGTCAAAGGAGGGGGTAAAGGAACAGCATACCGTGGTACTTAGTGGTGTGTGCAGCCAACCATGACCCCTACCATGCAGGCAGCCATGACACCTTATTTGCATAACACCCGCGGCAGGCATCCAGGCATCCTGGGAATACAGGCTGGGACCTGTCCCTTGTGTCCCATCTCCCCCTCCATATCTCTGGTACGTCCAACTAGTTTAACACTTATCTGTATGGGGATGAAAAGTTAGATGTTGGCAACGTCAATGTTGGGTTGCAAACAAAATTTATCTTGTTTTGTTTTTTTACCGCCCCCCACCCCCTTCTCAATCCACCGGATTCCACCCCCGCCCCCTGGGCCCCTGTTGTTAAAAAATGAGCACTCCCTTTAATAGTCTCTTGCAGTCTTGGAAGTTGGACTGACACTGTCACAGTGAGTGAGAGTCAGACATCTGACAATGTCTCAATCAGTCCCACTCAGTCAGTGACTCACAGTCACAGAAAGAGAGAGACTAGGAGTCCCACTCCCAGAGTGGTCTGAGAGTGAGAGAGCCGGGGTGAGCCGTCTAGCCGTCTCAGCCAGCCTCGGAGTCGGGCACAGCGACTGTCACTGTGTCAGTGTCACTTGCCATGGTCTTTGGTGCCTTGACAGCTTGTCGCTCGAGTAACAAGGTCTACCATTAAAATGACAAATCAATGAAAAAGTCCGGAAGTATAAAACACCTCAGTTAATCATGATCTCTTCATGGAGAGTTTCACACTGTTTTTTTTCTAAATTACTTTCGATTCTCCATGACAATGATTTCTTGTCAGGCGCCGGCCGGAGGTTTTACGGACGCAGACGGCGACGGTAAACACTTGCGTTGGTTCACTGTAAACAAAATAACTCGCAACCTCAGAACGCTCTCACTTACTTGAATAGTTTATCTACTTGTTGGTCAACAGTTTTCTACTTTCTTCATGGACACAAACCGAGAATTTACCAGAATATTCCTCGGTTGCTCTCTGTGGCCGACGCTTGTCAAAACAGATCGGAAGTCGGTGTCCGCAGAATGTGCGCCGCAGGGGAAAAGTTCTAGTTCCACGTTTTCCACCAGACGGCGTAGCAGCGTCTCACCGGATAACATGAAGGGTTTGCCGCCTCTTGAAACGTAGGGACGGCTTAGAGGCGGGCGTAGAGAGTGGTCATTATTTAAACGGGTCGAGATCTCCCCCCCCCCCTCTCCCGTTGAGACGGGTTGGAATTTGTCTGCCCCCCCCCCCCCCTCGGCCTCGGCATAGCACAGTTGGCAGCATGCTCGCACGGCAATCGGAAGCCAAGGTCCCGTGTTCGAGCCCCACCCTGGGTTGACTCAGCCCCAAACGAGTAGCACTATGGACAATTGTGTCAATGGGTGCGGGTAAAGTAGGACAAAAAGGGGTTGGTAACCAGCCAGCTATAACCCTAGTGACCACAAGTGACTCCCGTGGGCATTGTGTACTATGTATCCTGAGACCAGTATAGACCCATGATACTGGTATTCTATGAGCTACACCTCCTGAAGCTAGGGGTCAATAGGGAAATTAGCACCCAGCACCATGTGCACCTTGCAGTTGCACTGACATCAATCTGACTGATGTCTAACAATAAGGTAGACGTAATATACCGGTACTTAACACTTTTTTTTTCTTTGAACTGTAGTAATGCACAGGCTTTTTTTTTTGCCAAAGAGGGGCGAAATCTTTATGCCCTCCCCCCTTTTGTATTGTTGTGGTGGTAAAAAAAAAGATTTCAGTCATGATGATAAGGAAATACACGGCATTTACACTTTATTTTTTAATGCAAAACCTAACCCGCAAAACAAACCTCCTAAATCATATTAGGCTAATTAGTAACGACAAAGACATTTAATGTACGTGTGTGACACACATCTTTTATTATTAGTTATCACACTTTCATTAAGAAATAAGGTACATTTATCAAGATTTCCTATACACTGAAGAATCAGTGTTTTCTCTTTCATCTAATAATATCAATGGAAACTGTGTCTTCTATGTATGATTATAGCCATCTAAAATGGTCCTGAGCTTCTTCACGAGATTTTTTTTTTTTTTTAAATTTACAAATAACCCTTTACTGTGTTATACCCTTTGTTTTCATGATGCACAAGTGCACTGTTGGCAAGTCTGCGCTGCATTCATGCATCATGCCCACCTTTCGGATCGGTATCAACGCTATCAGACCATGATGCGTGAATACAGCACTGACAAGTTACTCGCCAGGCTACATTAATGTGTCATGACGACACTCCTAATGTAGGCTCAAACTCATTATAACATAAACCCATGGCAGTGTTGCAGTGATCATATACATATCTATATGATATATCAACATAATTATGACTCCTAGCATGCTATTACAACAATCCATGTCCCTTTACAGAACATACAGACTTGGCGGTAATATCAATCATGTTACTAGAATACCTTCCGTTTATGGGGACAATACCATTCTAGAACTCCTAGAAGTTATTTTGAAGTACCGTAAAACCTCACCATAATAAGACAACTCCCCCTACTTTTGAAAAAAAAACACTGTTTTCTAGAGGAAAATAATCCCTTCAAAAAAGGCAGGGTTTTACGGTAGTCATATCATAAAGCACACTGTCCGTTAATTACACTGAATACGGTAATACATAAGATTGAGCGTGTGAGCGGCCTCACAGATGACTCAGGGTAAGCTGGAGCTGGAGCTGATCATGTACTTAGATTTATAATCATTCATTGGTCAATTCTAGCATCAAAAATGAATTCCTTGTTAACAACGAATCGGTTATGGTGAGATATCTATACTCTTCCGAATCTACAGTCTGTCCAGAAGTACATGGCATATATATTAAAGAGTGAATATCTCACCATAAAAAGTACCCTCAAGTCATGTGTTATACATGTATGTTATTCCATTTCAGGCCAGCAGGTGGGTGTGGGTGAGCAGGTGGGTGTGGGAGAGCAGGTGGGTGTGGGTGTGCAGGTGGGTGTGGGTGACAGTTGCAGGCTGCGGGCATGTACCGCCGTTTGTCCCTATCAAAAAGCGAGTCGATCGGACGATAAACGGCGGAGATACGGGTGGTAGAATTTTGCTCTGCACTCCTTTTATGCTGCCGCTGTCTCATTGACTTCTTGTGGAGTACGAGAACTGCTAGGGGCGCCACCATATCTTTTACGGGTAGGGAGAGAACTAAAAAGCTAATTTAAATAAGGTTGATGGCATTTTACATTATCCAGAGGGTATTTCAAAATATACAGCAGTCCAACATTATAGCACTCCAATGCACTATATGGATATATATCTAAAACTGGACATCGACATCCATGTAACAGAAAGCTATATTTATTAGAAGTAGAAATCCATGAATATCTATATGAAGGAGAACACCATGTTCATGCCTATATGTCTGTGTGTATGTTCATTTCGAAATTCAAGATTGCAACCATTGATTGAATGCCACCATGCTTTCAATGTAATCTCGAATTGCAGTTGCAGTAGTTTGATACTAATAAAAAAAAATCTATTTTATTTTTCTTTCATGAACAGTTGGCATCCCATAGATTCAAGATGGCTATCACTTATTGAATGTCCCAATGCTTCTGTCAAACACAGTTGGCACCCCATAGGTTTAGGATGGCCACCATTCATTGAATGCCACAATGCTTTAAATGCAATCTTGAAATGTAGTTGCATTAATTTTAAACTGTTAAAAACATCCAATTTAGTTGTTTTTTTCATGAAGAGTTGGCACCCCATAGGTTCAAGATGGCCACCAATCATTGAATGCCATAATGCTTAAATGCAATCTTGAGTTGCTGTTGCATTAATTTGATTCTTAAAAAAAAAACTTTCTTTTTTTTCTTTCATGAACAGTTGGCACCCCATACATTCAAGGTGACTACCAGTCATTGCATGCCACAATGCTTTAAGTGCAATCACAAATTGTAGTTGCATTAATCTGATACTAATAAAAAAACTAATTCTATTCTTTTTTTATTTATGAACAGTTGGCACCCCATATATTTAAGATGACTACCATTCATTGAATGCCCCGATGCTTGAAATGCAATCTCGAATTGTAGTTGCATCAATTTAATGCTAATAAAAAACAAATTCTTATCAATTTTTCTTTCATGAATATTTGGCACCCCATAAGGTGGCCACCATTCATATTAATGCAAATAGAATGCTTTAAGTGCTGTCACGACTTGTAGTTGCATTAATCTGATACTAAAAAAAAAAAATCTATTTGAATTTTCTTTCATGAACAGTTGGCACCCCATAAATTAAAAATGCACCCAGCACCCAGGTCAACAGCTATAGGGCTCCTTGGGGTTAGGTCATGGGCGCAGCCATGTCTAACCCCCGGTGCTTCCTCAGGTTGTCCCTAGGTGGGACCTAAGTCAGGCCATCTTGTGGTAACCTTTAGGAGGAAAGTAATTGCTTCAGTCCGTTTCTACCTGAGGACTGGTGTTGGTAGGACATAGAGTGTGTACACCTAGTACCTAAATTCGAATTACAGTAATCTAAGATGGCTACATTGGAGCTTGACAATGAATAGAAGGGGATTGGTGTAGCCTACTAAGATGCAGTTATATGAGTTGTTACTCCACAAATATGCTTATAGGATATAATTATACATTGCCATAGCTTTGGTATTTTAGATGCCACTTGGTATGGTTTCTGTGTAGCAGGCTTGGGAAATCTTCACATCTATTACCATAGTTTGGTTTGCACTCTAAACCCCTCAGTGAAAATGGAGGACTTTGTTTAAACATTCTGCAATAATTATATTTGGACTTTAGGTATAGATGCACATACTATACCAAAGCTATGGCAATGTATATATCCCATAAGCATATTTGTGGAGTAACAACTCATATAACTGCATCTTAGTAGTCTACATCAACCCCTTTCTATCCATTGTCAAACTCCAATGTAGCCAAAGTAGATTACTGTAATTCGAATTTAGGTACTAGGTGTACGCACTGTGTGAACTGGGGGGAGTGTGGCATGCTTGCTGCCGCGGTGCAGACTGCCGGCTACTAGGGCTGTCACTGGGAGCCCGTCACAGGCTAGACCCCCCCCCCCCCCCCGCCCAAGACTCGTACCTTCGGTCTCCAACTCTGCCACCCTCTGGTGGGGGGGGGGGGGGGGGGGGGCACTCCCTCAGTTGTGATTAGGCCTACCATGTGTGAACACCATTTTATGGGAAAGGTTCCGTTTTTGGACCCAAAGCACCGACCCACAAGGGCCCTTGAAAAGGGTTGGTTTTAGTTTACATGATATTTTCTACCATTTGTTAAACTGCTATTAATCTGTACTACTTGATCCATCACAACGTTTTCATGATGTGTGAGGTGATAAACTGAAACATACCGGTAAGACATACATGTAATATACACCTTACAAAGGAGGTTTTAGTACCGGTAAAATGGAAGACAATTTACTATGATATTGACTACTACTATATGATGTAAACATGAAGCGCAGAATATGTTCTATTACTTGAATTTAATCAACTGATACAATACAAAGGGTATAATTGTAAACTAGGCCGCTTAATAAATACCAGCGTATACGCTGAAGAGCAGCCTTTTTATTTCTGAAGATAAGTGAGATATACGTGACAAGCGATTACAACAAATATGATATCAGGTATACAAAGGAAATGTACCTGTAATTGATATGTGAACTCAGAAATAAAACAATTAAAACTCAAACCCAAGGTATTACCTTGGAGATTAAGTTTAAAGCCTTATAAATGGGAAATATCTCAGATGACTTATCTTGACACTAGAAAAGATAGGGAGTGAGCCCCCCCCCCTCCGGTCCTCCCTCCGTACAGTGTTGGACTAGAGGTACGAGTGTGCCTACCTCTCGCCCACCCCGACACGTCCTGGGAACTACTTAAACAGAAGCAAAGCTGATTTGACAGTGACGTCATAAACCCCGGTTAGCTGCTCCACCTACCGGCCAAGGGCCTGTACTGAAGGTTCTCAACTTAGCACAAGTGGTGCTGCGATCGACGGCCAGGTGCCCTATATACAGACACGTGTACCTCCCCTGCCTGTTCTCCTTCAATGCACAGTGAAGAGGGTGGGAGGGGGTGACCCTCAACAGTGCATAAACACTTTGATTGGATGACAATGCAGTTTTTATATTACAACCTAAATTTGTGCAACGAAAATCATCAAGAAATACTAAGTATTTTTTCCAAAGAATAGCTTTTCTAGAATGGCTCGGTATTCAGGAATCCTACTGCGAATAAAAAAATGTCAAATTCTAATTCTAAATACCTGAAAATTGAGAAATGCTGGCGTTCACGGGTTATGTAGGAAATGTACTAAAAACAGCAAAAAAGGGCAACAAAACCCTAATTTTCTCAAAAACTGTTCAGTAGGATTTTTTCTAACTGAGGTTCCACTGTTTTCTACCCTCATATTACACATTGGCATAGAGAATATATTGACACCTAGTCAGGATTTTGCGCTAGGGGCAATCTGTGAGGCGAAAAACAGCCAAAATGAGCCACTGGTCTGAAGTATAAAACTGGGCATCGATCACTATAGAGCTACAAAGAGACAGAGAATCGATGTCCAGTAATAATGTAGAGAGGGTATTTCTAAATGAAAGAGAGAAATAGGAGCCAGTTTAGGCTAAAACATCATTTCTATCTTTCTGTTAATATTGGGTTCAATCTAGAGTTCATTTAGAGGGTAGCAATTTAACAGTAGTTAAGAGTTTAGACAAAAGAGAGAAATTTGTACTCAAAGATCACAGCTCAATATCATATGGAAAAAAAGAGATTTTTAATTTCTTTTTGAAGGAAACATTTGTCCCCTGATCTTGCCCATCCATCCCTTTGGTCATCTGATGTCTATCTATTACACAGGGCCCATGATAGACATTCTCCTATGTAACAAAAACGACTTAAAACATGGTTCAGTCGTCGCATATTACTCAGTTACCCTGAGTCAAAAACAGATCTTGGTACCATCTTCCATAGTTTATGTTAACAATACCGCAAAGTGTCACGTATAACTATAAGCCAAACCCGCACTTAAGGCGCACCTAGCCTTTAGGGCAATCCTGTAAGCCGAATATGGGGTCTGGGGTCATGTAGCAAATACCCTTGTATAAGCCGCACCATATATAGGCATGTTTGGTACAAATTAAAGCTGACGCTAATTCACATGCAAGTTGTGGCTTATACGCGAGGATTTACGGTAAACATTTACTGTAACATAAGTTATTGCCGTGCCCTCAGCTCCCGGTCCCGGTGTATGGATTGTATGCTGTAGTTATTCCCGTGCCCCCAGCTCCCGGTCCCGGTGTGTGGCTTGTAGTCTGTAGTTATTCCCGTGCCCCCAGCTCCCGGTCCCGGTGTGTGGCTTGTAGTCTGTAGTTATTCCCGTGCCCCCAGCTCCCGGTCCCGGTGTGTGGCTTGTAGTCTGTAGTTATTCCCGTGCCCCCAGCTCCCGGTCCCGGTGTGTGGCTTGTAGTCTGTAGTTATTCCCGTGCCCCCAGCTCCCGGTCCCGGTGTGTGGCTTGTAGTCTGTAGTTATTTCCGTGCCCCCAGCTCCTGGGCCCTGTTGGTAGCGGCCTGGATAGCGTCCATGGCGGCGGCCCGGTACCCGCCCGCCTCCAGCGCGTGGACAGCCGCGATGGTGGTGCCCCCTGGTGAGCAGACGGCGTCCTTCACAGCCCCCGGGTGCTGCCCCGTCTGTGTCACCAACTGTGCTGCTCCCTGCATACAGAGACACTTACAGGGTTAACCCTTTAAGGACTACATAATGCAATAATAGGATACACGTTAACCCTTTAAGGACTATATAATGCTGCCCCGTCTGTGTCACCAGCTAAGTTGCTCCCTGCACACAGACATGTTAATGCTTTAATACAAGTTAATCCTTTAACACCCTAGGTGACACGTTAATCCTTTAAGGACTACATAATGCTGCCCTGTCATCAGCTGGGCTGCCCCTACAGACAGAGAGACTTACACAGTTACCGTAAAATCTTGCGTATAGGCCTAACTCGCGTATAAGCAGCACCCCGGCTCTGGGCCGACCCTATAAGCCGCAGCGGCAATCTGACTCGCGCACTAGCCGCGACATATACGTGAGATTTTATGGTAACCCTTATATACCCTAGGACACATGTTAACCATTTAACAACCTAGGAGACACGTTACCCCTCTAAGGACTACATAATGCTGCTCTATCGCTGTCACCAACTGAGCTGCACGCTGCACACAGACAGGGGTTAAGTCAACTTAAGGTTGATCCCTACTCTTAACTTTGTATCCATGAAATGTCCTGTTTTTTTCCCCAAAGGGAAGTTTACATTATTTAGAAATGGAAAATGTGAAAAAAATGGGGGGGTCCCGAGCTACTTTTTTTATTACAGATTTTTGAAAAAAAAAAGTATTCTCTATTTTTGCTAAAAAATGCAAAAAAAAGGGAAATCTTTATGATTTTTTTTCTTAGAGAACCAATGCCCACATTTATTTTGTATTGCAAATGAATAATCTTAGGTTATGTCCCTTACTATGAAAAATAAAATTATGTTCCAAAAATGTACCCTTTTATGGGGCCATTCAAATATTACGTAACACAATTTTGGCCACTTTTTGACCCCCCCCTCCCCCCCTTGTAACACACTGTAACAAAATGCCAGACCCCCCCTCCATAATTACGTAACACAGGCCTGTCCCCCCCCCCCCCCACATCATTTTGCCCCCTTCTTTGAACTATAGTTACGTAGAGCTTTTTGGCTAAAAAGGGGCATAATGTTTATGCCCCCCCCTCAAGGGGGGTCAGACTTTTTTACGCTCCCCCCCTCAGGAGGGGTCTGAAATTTTTACGCCACCTCCCCAACTAAGGGAGTGTTCATCTATTAATTACAGGGGGGGGGTGGTGAGATTAAGCGCGGAGGGGCGAAATTGAAGCGCGTTGAACGTTTCGTGCCCCCCGGGCCAGGGGCGGATCCAGAGGGGGGGGTTCTGGGGGTCAGGACCCCCCCCCCC
>OX381718.1:32956018-33118518 GCA_947462335.1 Harmothoe impar
ACCCTCACATGGTTTGCAGCACACACTATAAAACATATAGTGTCAGTGAAATTTCATTGTTTGTTTGGCTGCTATTAGCCATAGAGTAATGTATTCCCTCTCAGCCAGTTTGCAGGGTTTCCCCAGCAGAATGATTGGCGGTTCATAGACAGCATTTGTCTCCTGAGCACAACAAAGCTGATCCGCCCCAAGAGACTATTCCCCTCATATCATGTTGCAGCAAACTGGCTAGCAGTAAAGAGCATTGTGGGATAGGCAATCTAGGGTCTGATATTGGTTGAAAATTGGAAAAGAAATGGCTGTGGTTCAGTCTAGAGACGACGTCCCTGCAGCCGACACTGACAGATGGCTGCCCAGCAGCTACTGCATCCATCCCATCCCCACTCTCACACCCACCTCATTTTCAAGGGTTGGAAAGTGGACCTGGGGCCAATCAGAGAGCTTCCCCAGAGGACAGTAAAAGGGCACACAGGGCTAAGGGAAGCCGCCCAACTGGGTGATATTAGCAAAACGAGAGAGAGGGTTGGGATAGGCAATGGGTAGAGAGACATAGGCAATCCTCTGGTACAGGGCAGCGCCAAGGGAGATCACATGGCCCTGCATGTCATGCAAGAATCATGTTCACAAACCGGGGACATTTACAAGTGAACAAGAGTCATGTGACCAAGTTTGGAGAGGACGGTTT
Organism: Harmothoe impar; assembly: GCA_947462335.1. Taxonomy (NCBI): domain Eukaryota; kingdom Metazoa; phylum Annelida; class Polychaeta; order Phyllodocida; family Polynoidae; genus Harmothoe; species Harmothoe impar. The sequence goes on from OX381718.1 coordinate 32,956,704, forward strand.
GGTGAAAAAACACTCTGCCTTATTACCATGGTCTGTGTAGGATGTCAAACCTTTAAGTGTGGCACTGGGTTTTGATGCACTTTGCCTATGCATTGACATCATGATCCAAGAATGAAACACTGGACAGTACTAGTAACTTGTCTGTATCCAAGCTTCATCCCAACCCTAAGGGTTTGATACACTCTCAAATGGCACAGGGCATGAATTCACATTGCTGTCCTTAGAGGTTTAATAATGGTTGCAGCGAACAGAGCAGGAACTTGAAACACAAGAAAAACACATTTGGAAAAAAGGATATTTCTTCCAAAATGGCAGTGGATCTGGGTGGGAAAAACTAACCTTGCCATCAGGAACACTTTCATTGAAAGAAAAACACTTCTGGTCATAGTTGCACAGTGCTACACAACCATACAGAGGTTAAGAAAATAACAAGCCCTACACTGTATGATTGGATTCCACCCATCTGTGACTGTAGGATGAATTTTAAAAGGATAGGGATATTAATTCTTCTAATTCGTTTACGGAATTACAAATCTCCTGTAAATAAGGCACCAATTGAGCACAGTCCCACCTGTCCATGTGACAGAGAGCTCCATGACAGGCGCTAACCAACTACGCCATTCCAGTTGACAGTCCACATTTAACATGGATCACCCAGAGCCACCACCTCAACCTCATTTGTCACAGACCATTGGTGGGTAATGACCCTTTAAGGGCCGCATGGTGCTTTAATGTATGATGCCATGGATACAACCTTGGTAAGTCTGTATTCACTCATCATAGCGAGCCTTCGGGAGTAGGGGGGGGGGCATGATGCACAGATGCATTTACTGTGAGTAACACAAGGGCTGCATTTATGCATAATGCAATATATGGCATAATGCATTGAAGTGCTATGTGGCCATTAAAGGGTTAACCCAGGATAACCCTAAACAGACTGTGGATCATCCACTGCCTGCCACCCACCCTTAACCCCAAGCAGGGCCAGGATCAGGGGCAGGCGGTGGATGTTCTGTCTCCCTTTAGCTGTAAAAAAGCCCAGGTAACTGTGAAACTAGAAATGCAATGTCCAGGTGCTAACTCAGGCCTAAGTTGTTTTCATGTGGGTGGTGTTGATAAGAGCGCCTTGTGCCTGGGATTGTAGCAATGAGGAAAATGAATGACAAATGGGAGAGTCAAACCCAGCTGACAGATACATGTTGTAACAGTAGGCAGGAGGGAAGGCCCTAATTTGGTTCTGGAGATGGCATCTGGTACCAAGCAGTTTGTATGCAAAGTACCAAAGACACATTTACATACGTAATATGGGGACATGTAGGTGACAACTTGTTTTACTGTTGGTAGAAGGATCCTGAATTCCATTTCAGTATTCGTTATCCCTTTCCACTGTTTGTCCCTCTCCATCTTCCTCCCCATCCATCTGCATATCAACATTTTTGTCTCTGCCCTGCAAGCAGTATATGTCCGGTCCCATTTCCAGTCCCTGGCTAAACTGTTCTTTTATGGAGCTCTGCTTTCTCCTAAAAACTGTGTCACCTAAATTGACAGATGCCGGGGCTGACGTCACCGTGCCTGTGTTGGAATGTGCTCTGACGTCAGAGTCTGTGTTTGTCCCAGTCTCAGTTGCTCTGGTGACCTGGTCGTCACACCTTAATGATAATGACTGTGCTGCATCAGTATGCACAGCAGGTACAGCGAACATGTGTGTGCATACTGTGTAGAGGGTGGAGAGTAGCATTCTACAAGGTAGTATGGACATGTATGGGTGGACACATATCCCCTTCCTCCCTATCCCCAGAGAAAATCTTTTTTTTTGGGAGGAAAAATCTACAGTGCCTTGGTACAGATTCTGATACCCTAATTGGTTAATGTATATTGCAAGCTATTGACACTAGGTAGCATATATAGAAAAGCCAGAAGTCTCTAAATGTTGCTTCTTGACTTCCTATGTTATATCACCTCATTATGTATATTATACTGAATATGAATGTCTATATAGTAATATTCATTTTCATGTTCCGTGTCCTGCTAGTCTTGAATAACCACAGCTTATAAGATATTTTGTATTTTGGAATTTTTACGTCATGAGAAAACATATATGAACACATAAGATGGTAATGTGTAGAGGCTTGTAACATTTTTGATATTTCCCTGTAGTCTGATAGAGAAAGACTGACATACCATTTGTACTGGCAGCTATTGTACCTAAATAATAACATTGGTTTTGTACCCATATAATGGTGATTACAGTGGTAAAGGCTGACACGGCCTACCTGAGACGGACAGCTTTCAGTGATGATAGGAAGAACAGGTACTTACCTAGAAACAAGAGAAAATAGGAACTATTAGTTACATTAGAACAACATCTGCGAATCGTTGATTACTCACCAGTGCTGTATCAAGACTCTTTAATGTAGGACTTTGTATGGGTAGCATCTTTCTATTATTGTGTTAATTTAGAAACATCAGGGGAAAGCTATGATACAGTATCTGGAATTGATATATTTTCTTAATATAAAAATATATTGTTGGTAGGCAATGGGCTGCATTATGTATACATGAATGCAGTACCAGTAAAAAAAACTCAGTCGTGCTAAATTTATACATCAAGATGACAAAATTGTATAAAGCTCTATGAGGGTTTACATGTCCATCTATTGTGAGGTGAGTGATGATGTATTCTGTTTGCTACACAGAAGGTACAATGGCCCTTACACCATACAAAGAATGTTATTGTACCTCGTCCCATGGGAGTGTAGCGCTACTGCACCATCTGCTGACAAGAATATCTTTTTATTAAATGTATTTGTATATCTACTCAGTAACACGTTATGATGATAAAAGCTGCATGGTTAAGAATATGAGATGCACATAGGCTAAAATGTATAATTCAACTATGAATATCATATTTGTATACTTATATGAAGTTACATATTGTGCATGTGCATTTCTTATGGGCCTATCCTGTTACATATATCATCATATATATATATATATATGGGTGGGGGTCCAGAAAATGTCCATTTCCAGTGAAAAATAATAATATTTCTGAATTTCCCAAATGTTGTAGCAGATTTGTCTATATATAAAGGAGGCAATGAACCATCACATTCCCAAATTTTGTGATACTAAGATTCTTACTTTTTTTTCTATGTAAGTTTGAAAAATACAATTACTAATGAAACTAAAGTGTGTTACGTTCACCAGATATTATCATAAACATGAGAATAGTGAAAAAATATGATGAAATATTTTAGTTATGAACTTGATTCACTGAATTAGGGCAAAAATGTGTCATTTCCTACCATGTAACAGGGTGCTGTACACTTTTTCTCTATTTTTAATTCCCCATTGTGATAGTTTGATAGCTAGAGTCAATTGAGGGCCAGTTGGTTTCTGTCTAAATCATACCTATAATCTATTTAAATAGGGAAAAGTACTAACATGGAAGAGTATTAAACTAGCTGTGAAACCCAGATGAAAGTATACAGAGTGCTCTAACATATCTGAAGATATTTTGTATTTTCTGCCATTCTATTGTGTTTATTTTACTATTCAGAGGTGTTCAGTGGGATCTAGTGAACGTAACATAGCAGAAAAATAGAGGAATTATGATGAAATATTAGTCAATAATAGCATTGTTTTCAGTTAGTTGTGGTATAATACCTATGCAAAAAAAGTCACAGCATGTCCCAGATATTTAATATAAGAAAAATAAGACAATTAGACCAAAATTCTGTTGTTTTCAATATATCTGGTGAACGTAACATCTAGTGAACGTAACACAAAAATTGAATAGTTTCTAGAATGAAATATGTTTATGATAAAATGATGAAAACAGGTCAGTGTCATTTGTAATGCTCAGATATACTTGGACAATTTGTGTTACGGCTATATTTTAATTATTTATGCATATTTCTGACTTTTTCATATATCTAGTGAACGTAACATTTAATAAAATAAAGGACATGTTGTTTTGATAGTTCTTAATATTACATAAATCATGCATTCCTCCACATACATCCTTGCTGATAGGTTTGTCAAACAGACATACATGCGGCCTATCAAAAGAAATTAACAAAAAAGGACATATTTTCGGGACAATTTACTGTCTCCGTGGAACCAAACATAATTCTAGTGAACGTAACATAATTCTAGTGAACGTAACATAATTCTAGTGAACGTAACATAATTCTAGTGAACGTAACATAAATTGATATCTTAATTTACAAAGACAAAGACATTGCACCTAGTTAAGATTCTTATTGTATATGGTGCATGTACTATGTAGGCACCACATGGATATTTCCCTTCCTCCTTAGAGGACATTTAGGCTGATATTATTCAAAATGTTTAAATAAATCTAGTGAACGTAACATCAATCTGGTGAACGTAACATCCAGTGAAAACAATTGTTTTTGCTTGTTGAATGTAAAATAGAAAAAATCTATCGATATGGGAGTGTAGAGCTCACACGTACGCTTATCCAATGCAGGTAATATGTAATTTTATGCAGTATTTGTATAATTAATTACCTTTTCAAGAAATTGGGCTTAAACAGGTCACTTTTAATTCCTTCTTTGGGCCCTAATTTCACCAAGAAAATGATCAATTGTCTTAATTTTTATCATTCTGCCCAAGAGTATAGGTGTCCGGGATATGCCTAATGGCACAAAACATCCATCTAGTGTAATATTTTTCCAAAAACTTCAAGTGTTTAAAAAGATATATGAGATTATGAGAATAATTGCTATTTTTGAAATTTATACAAATATTTAAAAAATAATAATTTTTAACTATTGAAATAAATGGTGTTATGAAGAAGTATCATTTGTATGCAACACATATGAAGCAAAAAGTGTAAATCTAATATCATTGGGAGAAAATTTCCGTTAAAATCAGATTTTTTCCAGGGGACATCGATTTTTGGTCATTTTTCCCTGAAAAGTAGCTAAAATCTGAAAAAATCATGAAATTATAATTAATATGCATATTTTATCTGTTAGTACTCATTGGGATTTTTGCAATTATGTAGTTATCCCAATACATTCTCTTCATTTAAAATGATTATTTTTAAGAAATAACTCAATTTGTGAAATGGACATTTTCTGGACCCCCACCCATATATATATATATATATATATATATATATATATATATATATATATATATATATATATATATATACGGAATAGTAACACATTTTTTGATGGGAGTGTAAAAACTAAAGTATGCTAGAATACAAAATAGGGTACAGGCTGTTTCATACAGAGAAGTTAACAGTCCTTAAAGTGGTCACTGATTGTTCCTGTGCCTCTTCGCGGGGAGGGTAGCGTTACCGTAGCCAGTATATACCCTAGGTAGGTTTGCAGTCTGCCTTTGTAGCTCTTATAAGTTCTTGTATCAGTGCGGGCCTATCATTTTACATGCCACACTGTAACTCTCAAAGGGCCATATAGCGCATTGATAAGAATGTGTCCTTTATTGTCATGATGCAGGAATGCAGCCCTGGTGAGTAACTCGCAAGGGCTGCATTTAAGCATTATGCAGGCCTTATGTGGTTGATACACTCCCATAGTATGGCCTGTATGTTGCATGAATGCTGCTCTGGCAGGTAGACTTGGCAGGGCTGCTTTCATGCATGCACAGGTAATAATGACCAAGAACATAACGCATTAAAGCATTATATTGTCCTTAGAGGATCAATATCGAAGCACCTTCCCTGGATGGGGGTGAATATGACAACAAGATATTGAATTAAAATGCATGAAGGGAGGGGTTATTAAACCCACTCATTGCTACAAGGTGTATGTGCAGCTTAACCATGGCTCTTAATGTACAGGCTGTAAGAGACACATTGTAATTCTGCTTATTCTGTTAATAATGACTGTAGATTAAGGTGGGACTATCTAGGCTGTTCTGAAATTCTTAATAACTCCACAGCTTCTACTTTCTAGGGCCTGTAAATACTGCATGACTGCCTTGGGGGTTGAACAGATCGCTCACAGTTTTTAATAATGTGAAGAGACTGCTGCATAAAAGTGAGGATGCATTTGATGTCTCAAGGTCTCAATTGATGTGTTGCCTTGATGAACTGATTCAGCAAGTGAGAATATACTGAATGCAATGGTGCATCGTGCCAATACTCTGGGAATGTATCAGCCCTGTCTTTTATCCATTATGCATTAATGCTGGACTAGCTAGTTAATTTGCCAGGGCTGCATGCATATATCATGTCACCAATAAGCAGTTTTCTGGCTTTCAATGGTTCAGCAGCATGTCAGTTATTGTTAGATATATACTGTTTCAATGACACTCTATCTAAGGTGACACTGCTCTTTATTATTCTGCCTGCAGGCTAGACAAGGCTGATCTGTTACCCTGAGGTTGTTCTTGAATATTGAATTTCCCGGTGGACAAGAAGAGATTGGAAAAAGAGAGAGCACTACTTTGGAGTGGAAGAAACACGGGTCGTTATAAATATGTCCTCAGGGAAATGGGTTTCACATGGTGGGAGTGAGGAGAATAATTTTGTAAAGATGAGAATCTTTGTAACTTCTCTCATCACCCTCTATTTATATATAATACTTGCTCTCTTGCTGGGCTATATTTTAGCATGAAAATACTAAATGACTAAAATTTGTGAATCATTTTATAAGTGAGCTTTTTGCTGGATAATCATGTAAACTTAAACACATCTTTTAATTTCTGCACATCTAACATGCATATTAATTCTCTAATAGTAGAGTAGTCCTCCATACTGCTTCTCTCTGTCCCTTCTCCCCCAGTGTGAGAAAATGGCTGTAACCAAGTCAACGAGACTGCAGTGCTGAGAGTGAGGTGCTAGAGATGAGCTCACCTCTTCTCCTTCACTATGTGTCGCCCCCCCCCTCCCCCGTCCCAATGTCCCAGCCTCTATGACAAACATACATGTACATGAACCATGAGGCATCATATTGTCATTAAGGGTTACAACAGGGTTAAACATTACCTACAACCATCCACAGGGGACTTTGAACCTGTATTTACAACATTATATAACGTTATATAATGTTTCTCCTTATCATCTCAGAGGATTCAGAAGGTGTACAAAACTTGAGTTGGACGCTATCCTACTGTTGTCTCATTGAAACCATACAACTAAGGACATTCTACTGGACCTTGCCTTATAGAGCTGGCTTACAGTACTGGAAGATCAGATACGAATGCTGACTACTTGAAGCATATTTATATGCAGTAGTATATATAAACCAATACGTGCTGTACTATATCTCATGCCCTGCCATTTTGAAGTTGTTGTTGTATTTCGAAGATCATTTATGAAATAAATACACGTTGAAAACTCAAAATGGCATAACGTTATAGACATTTTGTTAACATTATTTTGACTTAAAATAATATTTTCTTGTTAGCTGGGTTAGTCTTTCAGTGAAAAAGCACAGTATTGGCACAGAGCTTCTACTACTACTCATAGAGCTGATAACCCTTTAACGCATCATGACCTTTAATGTCCTGATACATGAATGCAACCCTAGTGATTAACTCACCAGTGCTCTATTCAACAATGTCTGCATTCATGCATTATGATGACAAAGGATGCATACCAGCATTATGCTGGGAGACGTGGGCCAGGAAGTTTTCAAGGATTCAAGCACAGCCAAAGATTGTGTGTATTTTCTCATAGGACATCAAGAAGGCAAATAGTTTTGCATATTTGCATAAACACTTGAGTGTGAGCTTAAGGTATTTGGACATTTTAACAAGCTTTAGGCCTAAATGTCCCACCTAAGTTGCTATTTGCTTAATAGGCAAGGTTGTAGTATTAAGAAAACTACTTTCAAACACTTCTGTCATAAGCCAATTTCTCACAATCACCTTTAGCTTATATCCAAGGTTTTGCAGTAGTCAGTAACAGAGCACGAAAGTGAACTGATTAAATCAGTATCACTAGTGACCGAACCCTGGTGAGCTCCTAGCAGAAGTCTGTGTTCAAAAACCAGTCTGTTGCCAACACTAAGTGGAGCAGTCATGCCCATGCATCATTAATATGGGATTCGACTTCACAGGCTGTACAGAGGTTGGGTGTAACAAATAGGGAAACACGTGCACTAGAGGTGGGTTGTTAGGATCAATGATCAGCGGACACATGCGAATGCAATATAAAGCAGGCTAGATGTTTAACTCTGTATTGAATTTCGAACTGTTTGTATTAAGCTTAGGACTGTAGTTGTCCTTTAATCTAGATTGGCTTTTCAAAATTAGCTTAAACTCCCAGCGCCCCTATAAAAAGGGCTTAGTACCTGTCCCGGCTCCACTCCAAGTGTCGCTGGAGGGGTACCAAGATCTGGGCCTTTAACCTGTAAAGGGCTAGATTTAAACTTAGGTTTCATGTTCATTTGTGATGGGACAATAAGTAAGTTGGCAACACTGCAATACATTAAAACCTCTCTGATAAGCTAACCTCCCTTATAAGCCAACCCTCTTCTTTGAGAAAAATCTATAAGCTGAATGTTGGGTCATTTAAACAGTTTTAAACTATAACGACTGCATAAAAGTCCTCCCTTATAAGCCAACCCCCACTTTGAGACGATGCTACAAGCCAAATTGGGCCTAAAACCCCCCTCCCTGCCAGTACTGCAGTAGGGCATTATTGAGACAAAGGTCTTTGTTGCCACAATTTAAAGGACTGAAGGAATTTTGTGATGGTCACAAACCATTATACTGCCACTTATAATTATGCATAATAATGTATGGTGCACAGGTTTATAAAGTGCCCAGAATTTGTCTGTACAGCACAAGCAATGGACTTCTTATTAATATAATACCAGCCCCTTCGGGGGCCGGGATTGTGGGTGGTGGTATAGTCTATAGGCCCTAGGCCTATTCCGTGACATTTCTCCCCCCCCCCAAAAAAAAAACCCACCAAAAGCTATCCCAATGTAGGCCTACTATCTAGATTTAGAGCCCCCCCCTCCCCCTTTCCCCCCGCCCACCGCCACCCTACCCCCCCCCCTTCCCGCGGGAACTGCAGAAGGGCCGGCCGCGGCCTGACCTGCGTCCCTCTGCTCTACTTTACCATAGCAACCCAGCGAAGCCAGTGCCGATCTCACTCTCCAAACAGATGCTCTCGGAACTGCCCGACTGAGAAGTTTAGTTGCATGAATAATCATAATCCTCTTTAGTATAAAACCCAAAAGGAGATATGAGATGAGTAGGCCTATCTACTATGGAATCCCATCATATTTGGCCCCTATTGCTCTGTATCTATCTTATTTTAGTGCCATGATAAAGAACAAAACAATGGCGGATTTTTGCAAAATTATCTGCCCCATGTTGCCAGGTAGACTGTACGAGAGTATTATTTATGTAGCCTATGTTTCCCATATATAAACAATTGGTTTCCAAAAAATAGTGTAATAGAGAGAAGCTTTAAACATATAAAGGTCTCAAAATATTAAAGAAAGTAAAATTGAGAAGAAAAATACATACTTCCATCTAGCCTCTTTTGGTTCATCTGGTTCTGTCAAGCACCTCAAGCCTAATTCAATGTGGTGGGTACCAGCGGCCAAATAATGCCGTTTTATATATAGGGGAATGATGAGTTTACATATTGATTCAATTCATGGCCTAGTATAAGTCTTAACTCTTAAGGATGGAAAGATGCCTCAAAGTTTCTTACTAATATTCTTAATAAATTCAGTGCTTGCAATATATGTAATATGCTGGTACTGCATTTGTGCATCATACTGGCTCTTGATGAAAAGTATACATGATACAGTGATGCATTACTTGCAGGACTGGTTTGGTTATACCTATGTGTATGCTTTTATGAATGATACAACAAAACAGAAAGTTTCATGCCCGCTTTTATCCTAATAAATTCAATGCTCTTGATGAATAGTATACATGATACACTGGTGAATTACTTGCAGGATTCCATTTATGTACCTTGATGACTTAAGGACACTGCACATTCTTAAATGGTTTGGCCACACCTATGTGTATGCTTTTATGAATAATACAACAAAACAGACAAAGGATGTGATACAGGTCATTATCTGATAGGGCACTTCACGCTCTGTGCACCAACCTGTTCTATATCATCATACAATGGGGGCTCATTTCCATTTGCCTCAACTGATTGTGTGAAATTCTTGTATCAAATCCTTTGGACTCTTCACAGGCAATGTAGAACTACAAACATCCCTCACTTTAACCATTGTTAGAAGAGATAACAGGTGAAGCCAATATTTTTTTTTATCTTTATAGGAAACTGCAAAGATAGATTGGTCGGGATAGAGACATGTGAACATTGTAGACGAAGAAAATTCAGTTTAATAAAAAAATCTGTTCCATAACTACGCTGTGAATAGTAAGTGTAGGTACATAGTAAAATCTACTGTCGATGTACAGTAGAATCTACTGCAGAATTTATTTACAGTAGAATCCACTGTAGGGTTACAGTAGATTCTACTGTGTACCTACAATAAACTGTAAACCTACTGTAGAATCTACTGTACACCTGAAGAAATGGCAACCAAGTTTGTACAGTGTAAGTGATTAAGGTGCTATATAGATGTACAGGGCAACAGCTGTAAAGGGATAAGAGGGTAGTGCTGGGAGCAACAAAGCATGCTGAAAGAGAACTATTATAGACTCCATAGGAGCCAGCATTCAGATCTGTCTATTTAAAGATTAGTCATCCTTTTGTGTTTCTTTGGCAAGAACATAGCTGCCCCAGGAAGAAGAACTCAAGAAGAACTCAAGAAGAACACATTTCAAGGAATTTCACCATTTAATAGACGTGTGTATCTAGGAACTTGTAGATTACAGAATTTCTCTTGTGTCTATCTTACATATGCAATACTACTTGTTTGTTTCTCAAGAGGTACAAAGGACACCTTGTTGTGTCATTGATAAGTGCTGTCTGAAGGTTCATAGTAGAGAATGAGGTACTGTAACCACTTTCCTCCTACACCATTGTAGCAGCCTTAAAAGGTACAAGAGTCTTTTAGGGCAAACTCCTATTCCTAAATCAGAATCCTGCATGCTAAAACAGGTGTGTTGACTGAATCAGGTACCCTTCTGATTCTAGTAGCTCCATACCTCTTAGGTGTAAGTGATACACACCCACAAGCTACACTGTAAATAGTTTGTTAACACTATAGACGTACAGTTCAGTGTGGGTGCATGGTAGATTCTATGGTAAATCTGTAGTAGATAGTGTAAAACCATGGTAGAATCTCATGTGTACCTACACAAATGTGCTACCACCCTTACATGGTTTGTAGAACACTCTATAAGACATATACAGTCAGTGAAATCCCATGCTTTACTTGGCTGCTATTGGCCACAGTCTAATGTCACACTCAGGATTCCCTCTCAGCCAGCTTCAGTTTGCAAGGCTTTCCCAGCAGAATGACTGGGGGTTCACAGACTGCATTTGTTTCCCGGGGGTGACAAAGCCGATCTGCCCCAATAGACTATGCCCCCTCATATCAGGTTGCACCAAACCACTTGCGGAGCAGTGCCAAGAATTGTGGGTTAGCAATCTATGGTCTGATATTGTTTCCCTAGTATAGTAGGTTGAAAATTGGCCATGGTTGAGCTTAGACATGACGTCCTGTTGCAAACCCTGACAGATGGATAGCCAACAGCTACTGTATCCACCCATCCCCACACTCACACCCACTTGAGTTTCAAGGGTCGGAAAGTGGACCCTTCTCTGAGGCCAATCAGAGAGCTTCCCAAGAGGACTGTACAGGGGCACACAGGGCGGAGGGAAGCCACCCAACTGGGTGATATTAGCAGAACGAGAGAGGGACAGGCAGTGGGTAGAAAGAGACAAGCAATCCTCTGGTACATTGCAGCACCGAAGGGTATCACATGGCCCTGCTCATCGTGCATGATGTCAGCCCTTTAGAGCAGCACAGAGTTTTGATGCACTCTGACCAAGCATTAAGATCATGATCCAAGAATGCAACCCTGGACAGTAATAGAAACTTTTTTGTATTCAAGCATTCTCCCAGCCCTAAGGGTTTGATACACTCTCAAAGGGCACAGAGCATGAATTCACATTGCTGTCCTTAGAGGGCTAATAATGGTCTCAGTGAACAGAGCAGGAACTGTTCACTAAAAAAAAACACATTCGCAAAAAGAAATATTTCTTCCAAAATGGCACTCAATCTCAGTGGGGAAAATTGACCTTGCCATCAGGAACACTTTTATTGAAGGAAAAAGTATTTCTGGTCGTAGTTACACCGCCCTACACAACTTAACAGATGTAGAATAAAAGGATAACAAGCCCTAAACCAGATGATTAGATTCCACCAAATTGAAACTGTGCGATGAATTTCGAAGGGATTGATGTTAATTCTTCTAATTAGTTTACCGAACTACAAATCTCCTCTTAATAAGGCACCAATTGAACACAGTCGTAACTGTCCGTGTGACAGATAGCTCCGTAACAGGCGCTAACCAATGACACCATTCCAGCTGACAGTCCACATTTAACATGGATCACCCAGAGCCACCGACTCAACCTCATTTGTCACAGACCAATAAATAACCCTATAAGGGCTGCATGGTGATTGGATGTATGGTGGTCTTTATTGATGCCATTAATGCAACCCTGGTAAGTCACCATTCACTCATCATGGCGAACCTTGGGGATGCATGATATATGGGTATATCACTAGTGAGTAACTTAAGCGCTGCATATATGCATCATGACAATAATGGGCATGGAAGCATGATGTGGCCACTGAAGGATTAGCCTAGTATGATCCTAAACAAACCATGAACAAATCCTCAATTACCTACATCATGTTTTACTGGCATGATCTATCCCTGACTTCCCGTGGATCATCCAGTGCCTGCCCCCCACCCTTAAAACCAGGGAGGGCCAAGACCAGGAGCAGGCAGTAGGTGTTCTGTGTCTCTTTAGTCTTAAAAAACTTGGGTAACAGCAAAACCAGACTTGCAATGTCCAGGTGGTAATTCAGGCCTAAGTTATTCTCATGTGGGTGGTGTTGAGAGGAGTACCTTTTGACTGGAAGTGAGAAAAATTACAGATACATGTTGTAACAGCAGGCAGGCGGGAAGGCCCTAATTTGGTTCTGGAGATGGCCTCTGCATGCCTGGTACCAAACCTGGTACCAGGCATCCAGTCTGTATGCAGTCTGTATGCAAAGTACCAAAGACACATTTACATACGTAATATGGAGACGTGTAGGTGACAACTTGCTTAACTGAGCCCCACACAGGGGGTTGTTGTGTCTCTTGTTGAATTTAAGGATTGCAAATGTCCCTTGTCAATTTTAAGAAGTGGGCTTGTCCCTTGTCACCAACCACCTGCACTCTTGTCACCTTGTCAATTTTACCCATCTAGACCCTTTTATTTGTTGCTTTCCATCTTCCTCCGTCTACCTGCATACCAACATTTTTGTCTGTGCCCTGTAAATAGTATATGTCCTCTTCCCTTTACAGCTCCATGCTGAACTGCTCTGCTATTGGGTCCTGCTGTCTCCTAAAAATATTTGTCACTTAAATTGACAGATGTCAGCACTGACGTCACAGGGGCCTCTGTAGGAATGTGCTCTGACGTCAGAGCCTCTGGTTGTCCTTGTCTCAGCAGCCCTAGTGACCTGGCTCTCACACACTAGGTATTATTCTTTGATAAAAGCCTAATGTCTGACCACCTTCAATTGTATCTTGTACCAAGGAGGCCCTATATCAAGCTCACTTTGTCGAAAAGGAGTGGTTTTCCGCGAAAAGATTACACCCGGGTTCTATGTCACTTTTGGCCGAGTAATAGGAGTGTACAGCTACTGTGCTCCCCTTGGATGGCAACCGTGATGGTGGTCACATATTAAGGATAATGACTGTACTGCATTAGTATACACAACAGGTAAAGAGAACATGTGTGAGCATACTGTGCGGAGGTTGGACAGTAGAGCATTCTGCAAGCATGTATGGACATGTGCAGGCGGACACATGTTCTCTCCAGGAAGGATCTACAGTGCCTTGGTACAGATTTTGATACCCTAATTGGCTCATGTATATTGCAAGCTATGGACTCTAGGTGGCATACATGGAAAAGCCAGATTTTCCAAACCATTTGAAGTCTCCAAATGTTGCTTCTTTACTTGCTCTGAGATATCATCTCATTCTCTAGATTATATTGAATATGAACGACTATATAATATATGCATTGTCATGTTTCCTGTTTCCTGTCCTGCAATTCTTGAATAAGCACAGCTTTTAAGATATTTTGTATTTAAGAATCTTTAAGTCATGAGATGTAAGTTGTATAAAAACAAAAACAAATTCACTGGCATAAATGAATTTGCTAAAAAGTACCACTTCGCTGGGATTTTAATTCGCGGATTTTGAAAGATGGTAGTTATAGATCTAGATCATGTTATGATGATAACAGCTGGTTAAGAATCTGAGATGCAAATAGGAAAAATATGTATCATATATATATGTTTGTCATACTTGTATACTAGTAATGTAAAGGTATGTACAGGGTAGGGTACTGTTACTGTACGTATACCCTGGATAGGCTTTGCAGCTCTCATATACATGTTCGTGTATCTGTATGGGTCTATCATTTTACATAACCCTTAAAGGGCAGTATAGCTCATTGATAAGAGTATGCCCTTTATCATCTTGATGCATGAATGCAGTGCTGATGAGTAACTCACTAGGTGTGTACTCAAACATTATGTGGCACCTATGTGGTTGATAGTATGGCCTGTATGCTGCATGAATGCTGCTCTGGCGGGTAGACTTGGCAGGGCTGCATTCATGCATGCATTCAGGTAATAACGACCAAGACCATAAGACATTAAAGCATTATTTAAGATCTTTATCGGATGAGCGTGAATATGACAAGAACATATTACGTTGTAATGCTTTATGCGAGGAGTCCTTAGAACCACTAATTACTGTGAAGATAACCTTCAGCTAAGTGCAGCCTGTTTGCATCATGGCAGTAAGACAGGTCAAACGTGGCACTATCGAGAGTAAAGCATTGCATGATTATTGGCATTTAAGCAAAAATTAGTCTCCTTAAAGTCGTACTTTAAGCATTTTTGAATGCAGTAAATGCCACTTATAACCTCTTAAAGTCATTATGATCTTTCTGTGACATTTGTCTATATATATATATGCATTATATATTATATATAAGATGAAAAGTGGAATGCCTAGTTTGTTTTGCTTTAATACCAGACTCTAATGCTTGCATTGTCTCCTTGTTAATTATGGATGTGCCATAATGACAAAGAAAGAAGGTCTGCATTCTTCCTAAACCTTTAATGACCGCATAGTGCTTTAATGTGCTTTGTGTTAGTCGTCATGGTGAATGGTTACAACAGAAATGAAAATCCATGAAAGTGTAATAAACGATACTTTGTCTCTTTATGATATTGGTAGAGTATCAATTAAAGAACAAAGTCGACACAGTTCGGATCAAGTGTTACAGGTTGCAAATCGGGTTTATTCAGAAAACCTAGACAAGCAGTATCTATGTGTGCGAACTCCCTATAGAGTTCGGAACGGGTCAGTAGGCGAATCAGCCGTAATGATCACGGGGTCTCCTTACCAGCGTGGCTCAGAGTAACCGACGAGTACCGCCAGATGCTGGGTATATATAGGCAGCCAGCCTGCGCGCGCACACGCAGACCGGAAGCCTATAGCGACCTCTGTCCACACCCCAAGCCCGGGGTAGGTGCTGCCACCTACCGTCGGACTGAAGGGTTCGGACTGAGCTCGCAACACAACATCCAACAGCACTCGTCATATAACATACCCGTATAACCCTAGCCCCTACACTACCCCCTACCAGATAATAACCGGGAGGTAAAAACAATTAATTAAGGTTAAAGTCCGAAAACACTTCGGACTGGCATTATCTTATAAATACCACCTTAGGGGTTTATTAAAGTTATACCTTACAAACAATATGACGTATACTGTTGAACACAAAAAGGTATTAATTACACACATTTCTACATATATAGACCGTAATGACAATTACGCCCCATTCCCTAGGATAGATGGAGTTAATCTATACATATAGTATACAAACACTTGAAAAAGTACAATATCACTGTAAAAAAAAATTTCGTCCCTTCAGGACCCCGAGCTAATTAAACTCGTAACGAATAATACTTATAAGTGATAAACAATATCACTTCTTTTAAAGTTTTAAAGACATATTAAAGTATTATTACAAAAAGACATCATACGTGGTTTTGTAGCGAAGATCCGGATCCTCTGTTGATGGTGTTGCATTCCGCCCGGCTTTCAGAACCTACTTCGTTCAGCTCTTACTCACCGGAACGAGAAAGTTCATAGCTCATGCTCGGGAGCTTTTTAGGTGATAAATAGAGAAAAAAAAAAAAATAGTCCTGCCTCCAGGCGATCTTCGGACTTATAATTAGGAGCACTCGGTCCTGATATCCAGAGTTTATATAAAAAAACATCGTGTATCGGATCCATGTTGGTAAAGTGCTCCAGTCCCGAGTTCAGCGTCCCCTCCGGATCTCCTTGTCCTCCTCCGTCAGTACCACCTGGCAGACTGGATCCTTGCGTAGCCAGCCTACCGCGTTCCTCTATCCGGACACTCCTAAACCCTTTCTAAGGGTTTTGCTTGTAGGGTTGGTATACTTAGAATACCCCCCCCTTTCTCCTAATCGGCTCCTAGAATAGGATAATCCTATCCGGAGTCCGACTCGTCTTCGGAACCGGGTTTAGCCGGCTCCTCTTCCTCCTCAGAGTCCGACGCAGCTTCCGCCAGAGTCAGCTCCTGGAGCCAGAGCTCGATTTGAGCCCGAGTTCCATCCCACTCGTGCATTTCATGCGCGAAGCAGTCTCGGAACCGACGACGTTCGTGGTCCAGCTTTTCCTCGGCGTTCTTAACTGCCAACTTTTGCTTCTTCCTTTCGGTTTTAGCAGCACATCGTTCAGTCCGAGCGTTTTCACGCTCTTCCTGTACGGACTCCGTAGCCGCTGCCTTCTGGGTAGCGACCTCCCTCTGATGGAGATGATGCACCGTGTTTAAGGACAACATCGCCACCTCCTGACTCAGGCCAGCAAGCAACTGATGAAAGTTGTCTTGCCATTGACCGAAGGCCTCCTGTCCGGCTTCATAGGAAGTGAAGTCGGCGGGAGGGAACGAAGGAGGGCTCTTCAGTCGCAAGACTAGACGCCCCTCCTCTGCGGTCTCGGGTGGGAGATCCGGGGTCTGAACTGGCTTCAGCGTTTTCTTTGCTGGAGCCTTCGTCTTACCGGTCTGGGTTAGAGTCTGCGACTCATCACCCGGAACCATCTCATTTTCGGGGAACTCCTCTGCGAAGGACCCCATCGTGCTGGAGTTCGGATCCTCCGGAACAGACCGAGGTGGCCTGCCCTGGGGACCCTTCTTCCAGTCGGTCGTATGAGAGGTGAATGCCGGCCCTTTATAGCCCGGATCCGCCTTCTCCATAACGGATTTCCTTTCATCCGTTTTGGCCTTTTTAGAGTCGGCCTGCTCCGAAGACCCACTAGGTCTCTTCTGAGCGCGCCGCACCTTTCGCGTGCTGGTACGCTTCTGGTACTCCTCGAATTCATCGAAGAGCTCACCTTCCGGAACCCGGTTGTAGTTGCCGTCCGGGTTTACCTTGTAAAAGACCCGGACCTTTCCTCTCTCGTTGGTGCCAAAATCCACCTCGAGATTCTCATTTCGGCCCACTACGGGAGGGAAATGGGAGTAGACTTCCTGATGGGCTGTCTGGATGCGTTCCGCCGCGATCTCCAGAGCCAAGCCGTGCTGCTTAGCAAGATGCCTGATGATATCGGCTCTAGTGTAGAACCAGCCACCATTCGGACAACCCTTGCTCTGCTTTGTACCCACACTCAAGCAGTCATACCGCATGTAGTGACGCAAATGATAGCGGGTAATATGCCTTGCGTACCGAACCTTGCTAGGCCAAGTTCGGAGCGTTTCCAGTGTCTCGTCTCGGAAGGATCCGCCGCTACCTGGGTGTAGGCGAGTCCTTGCAGCACTCCGGAATCCTCGCTGCCGTCCGGCGACGGGGACTTTCGGATCGGGGACACGGCCGGATCTACACGGAGATCCGCTAGTGTCTGGCTCAACTCATCACCACTAGGGCTCTGAGCATCCATTGCCTCCTCGGTGGCGGATGCCACCTCGGAGTGTCCGGTGAGTTCGGATTGACGGAGCTGTTGCTCGGCCATCCTCACTACGGCAAAGTGTCTTTCGACGGGAGTTTTGACGGGGAAAACACTAGTTCCCCGTCTCCCTCTTTGTCTCAGACGCACCAGGAAAGAGTACTCACTGCTTACAACTCTTTTACTGACTTTTCTCCTCTTCTAGCCGTCCAAAACACCAACTTCCACGCTGCCGACCAACACCGCTATTGACCGGGGCGAGCCCAAAATCAATATGGCGTTCCCTCGCTTTTGTTTTTAAAACAAAGCGCATGCGCAGCGTCTCGCATGATTGGACGCGATCCCGTTACCCGGTGTGACCCAATTACTGTTTAATCAGGTCACGACCTTTCCCGCCCGCAGCTCGGGCTCGGGGGATCACACTGCTACGTAGGCGGCTCACAAAAGTCAAAATATACTTCGAATAAAGAGCTCATCAGGAGTATTAGTGGATATTTATGGGAAATCGAACATTACCCCACCGGATTATCCGTCCACCACCCTCGGGGAGCACTCTTACATTCTTTTCCTCTTGACTCTGAGCGCCCCTGTTGGTAACATACATATAACATATAGGACAACACAGGACACCACACTCGTTGTGTAAACAAGCTAGGTTACAGCCCCTCTAGCCACCAGCCTTGGGCTTCGCCGAACGGGTTTCCCGTCCACCTCTCGTAACCTGGCCGAAGGACACTCGTTCTTAACTAAAACTCCAGCCTTGATTTTAGTTTTCCGTGCCCTTCTTCCTTCGCCTGCCGAGACTTTCTTTTTCACGGTCTTCCGGAGCTTCTTTCGTACCACTCTCTTAGGGGTATCCACTGACACCCCTTCCAAAGGTACAAATTTAGCCTCCGAAGTTCCCTCCTCCACCTCCGTTTCCGGGGTGAGCTCCCTTCCAGCCCAAGCACGCAACCGAGCCACATGGCTCGTCCGGATGCGTCCTGCTTCGGACTGAATCAACACAGTCGTTTGACTGATACATTTAACCACAGTGTGCGGTCCATCCCAGTTATTCGCCAGCTTGACGTTGCAGAGCGGTTCGTGTAGGCGGATCACTCTATCCCCCACTACGAATCGTCGCAACTTCAATCCGGTGTCGTAACCCACCTTCTGCCAATTCGCAGCTTTGAGCAAATGAGCCCTAACTGTTTCGTAGGCAAATTTGAACCTCTCTCGTAGAGATTCCACAAACAGCACCATACATGGTGCTTCCGGACTGATCCCTACCACCCCGAATACTAAATCCGCCGGCATGATCAAGTCCTCTCCGAACACCAAGAGGTTCGGTGTGCAATTTGTCGAAGTGTGGACCGTATTGTTATACGCATGCACCACAAATTCGCATTGATCATCCCAATCATCCATATGGGAGTTCACTAATGGCTTCAAAACCTGGATCAAGGTCCGATTGAACCGCTCCACCTGCCCGTCGGACTGTGGCCGGTACGGATTGGTCCGAGGTTTGCATATAGCCAACTGATGGCACATAGCTGTCCATAGTTTGGACTCAAATTCTCTCCCTTGATCGCTATGTAACATCAAAGGAGCCCCCAGATGGAGGATCCACCCCTTCACCAATGCTTCCGCACAAGTAGCAGCGGTATGATCCTCGAGTGGGTACACTCGGGTGTATTTCGTATAGTAGTCCGAGACCACCATCATACACGTATTACCTTTTGGAGTGGGTTTAACTCCACTGATAATGTCCACAGCTATTCAAGCAAATCTCACTCCGAATAGCTCTTGTTGCAGTGGCAATTTTCCTAATCCAGGACCAGGTTTGCCTAAACAACAGGCCGGACAGGTCTCGATCCACCTTAAAAGGTCGCCTGACATGCCGGGCCAGTAGTATCTCCGACTCAGCCTTTCCAACGAGCGTTTCTTTCCGAAATGCCCACTAGTGGAATGGCCGTGGCAGTAGTACAGGATGTCTTTCCTCATAGCAGCAGGGATTACCATTTGTAACACCCTCCGCTTTCCGGGACAAGTCTTCCACCTGCACAACAACGAGTCTCGGACCTCCAGTTCGTGGAACTGAGCCAAGAAACGTCGCATTTCACGGTTTTCCAGTGATATTTCGGGTCTCACTGGACAGACCCCAGTAGGGACAAGCTCCCTCAGTCGTGCTATGGTAGGATCGGCCATCTGGTACGTCCTTATAGTGTCGGTGGACCAATCCAACAGGTTTTGCAACAACCCATCATAAGGCAAACGCACACTCGCTACCACAGCATTGTGAGCACCACAATCCCCACACTCCGGACGCACACAACGGCGTACCGGACGTCTACTCAGGCAGTCAGCATTAATATGCTTCGTGCCTGCTCGGTGCTGGATATGAGAGTTTTCCAGTCCGAACTCGCTGAGGTGATTCAACCACCGACCAATCATTCCCTCGGCGTCCTTAAAATTAAGGAGCCACCTCAAGGCCGAATGATCAGTACGGAGTGTGAAATTTCCTCCATATAAGAAGTGCCGAAACTTCTTCGTGTACACCACTACTGCGAGCAGCTCTCGCTTGGTAGTACAATAATTTCTCTGTGCCTTGTTCATACTGTTACTAGCGAACGCCAGCGGGACCTCTACTCCGTCCTGGATTTGGGACAATGCGGCCCCGATGCTCTCATTGCTCGCATCAGTGTCAAGGATGAAATGCCCCTTCTCCGTAGGGTATCTCAGCACCGGGGTGGTTCGGAACAACGCCTTAATCTCTTTGAAGGCTTCATTCTGTTCCATCCCCCATGGGAAGGGTTCTTTTTTTCTCCCCGGAGTCCAATGGCTCAACCGTTGTAATGGCTGAGACACCCTAGAGAATCCGGGGATGAAGTCCCTGTAATAGGAACAGAACCCTAAAAAGGATCTGATATCCTTTGGTCCTTTTGGAACTTCCCAAGTCTCCACAGTCTCCAATTTAGCCGGATCAGCCTGCACACCCTCGGTGGAGATGATCCGGCCCAAATAGACCATGGACTTCCGAAAAAGTTCACATTTCTTCGGCTTTAATGTCAAGCCATTGGACCGAATTCGTTCCAAAACCTCTCCGAGGTTCAACGCACACTCTTCAAAAGTCTTGCCAAAGACAATGACATCATCCAAGTATACCAAACATTTGCGCCACAACAGATCACTCAGAAGAGTTTCCATCATAGCCTCAAAAGTGGCCGGGGCGTTGCACAACCCGAAGGGCATCAGCTCAAACTGATACAGTCCAATGTGACTTGTAAAAGCCGTTTTCTCTTTATCCTCCTCCTTCATCCCGATCTGCCAATATCCGGACTGCAAATCAAGGGTGCAGAACCATTGGTTCCCACCCAAAGAGTCCAGAGTCTCATCAATCCGGGGGAGAGGATATGCATTTTTCTTGGTTACCCCATTCAGGCGCCTATAGTCGATACAAAATCGGATAGACCCGTCCTTCTTAGTAACCATCTGGACCGGGCTGGACCAGGGGCTAGTGCTAGGCACGATCACCTTCTGTTCCAACATGGTCTTCACTTGTTCCTCTACCACCGCTTTCTTACCCAAAGGCAAGCGTCGGTAAGGCATCTTGAAAGGCTGTGCATCACCCGTATTGATAGAATGCAACACTTTGTCGGTTCGGCCCAAAGGCTCCCCCTCCACCTGCCATGCATCCTGATACTTCACTACCAGCCTCCTTAGGGAGTCGAGATCCCTCCGATCCGTCAAATCCGTTTCGGAGATCATTTTCTCAAGTCCCTCACTCAGAGCGGTCGGAGAAGGGTCACCCTTCATGCTCACCTGTCCAGCAGGCATCACTGCCTCACTGGTGAACACCTTCCCCAGTATTGTATCTTTCCTTAGATACTTCGGTTCCAACCCGGGGTTAGAAACCGGCACTACGGTCCAAGCACCATCACCCACTAGGGTGTCCATGCCCGTCAAACCGATACTACCCAACATGGCCACATCCGGCTCCACAACTGCCTCTTCCTCTCTCCTAAGCCCCTTGCTTCGGACCAGCACGTCACACGTCTGTCCGGGAGGAATCTTTACAGTTTGGACCACCGTTGCCACTGTCGACACTTGTCGGAGCACACATTGCTCTACCGCACGGTACGGGTGCTCTATCAGGAGTACCCCTGTACCCGGATTCAGGACCGCGTCATACAACGCCGAAAAATCCAATCCGAGTATACCGTCGTCTGCAATATCCGCAATGGTGGGAGAAGCCACATACTCCTTCCCTCCAATTCGGAGCGGTATGAACGCGCGCCCATACGCCTGCATATTTGACCCATCGGCCGAACAGGCGTTTACCCTCGTTTTGAAGTTATCACGACTATCCGGCATAAGAGCATAGAAGTTAGAGGAGATAAAGGAGTGGCTAGCTCCCGTATCTACTAAAAATTCGCCCGCTCTACCGGCCACAGTAACAGACACATACCACCGCCTCCCCCCCAGCGGAGACGGGTTTACAGTAAAGCGTTTAAAATCCTTCGGAGCAGCCAAATCAAGGCCATGTTTCTTCAAATGGTCGAAACATGGATGATCCGGGGAAAGCTGGGTACTCCCTACCCACACGGTGTCTGTGACAGCCGCAACTTCCTCGTTCCTATCCGTAATGGGCCTCCCTGCCTCATTGCCGGGCAACTGTTGGACTGGAATGTTAACCAGGCCGGCATCCGAGCCCCTCAAGCTCGAAGCCACCCCTGATTCCCTTCCTGCCTTCGGAATTTCACTAGGCTCTACCTCTCTGGTATGTTGGCGTACATCATATACAGGGGTCGTCCGCTCGCCTTCTCGGACCACCCCCTCTAGTTTCCCTCCTTTCCGGGAACTTTCGGAGTCGGAGCCGTACACTCCGCAGCAAAGTGACCGATCTCCAGGCACCTATAGCACTTGGCGGTCCGCCGATTGATCTTCCTCCGGTTGGGCTGTGTAGCCCCCTGAATGGAAGTCGTCATCTTCTCAAACAGCGATGTGAAAAACGCTGCGTCCATTATCGGAGCTTTTGGGTCCGATGATTCCTTCTTCACTCTATAATGGCCGAGGCCCGGGTGGGCACCCGGTCCCCTAACAGGGACTTCTTGAGAGCATGTATGTCGATGGCCTTAAAAAGGTCATCTAGTGACGTATCTGCTCCCCAGGTATCATACACCACATGTTGTATTTCTGGGTCCCTCAGTCCAGCAACAAACTGAGAGAACAATTCCTTAGAGAATAAGGCATCATGGATTCCTGAAGCTGGATGTACCTTCTTCAGGAGTCTCATCAGTGCAAGTCCGAAAACCCTCGGGGCCTCGTTCTTGCCTTGCACTCGCTTCTTAAAAGCGACCATCGGGTCAATCCGAGCGGAGTCTCCGTATAGGATAGTTCCGATCTCTACCAGTTGTTTGAAAGTGCCGCGGGGTCCACATTCATCTTTCCACTGCTCCACGGCCATCAGGCCATCCCCCAAGCGCAATCCCTTACAGACGTACGGAATTGCATCCTGTTGATCCCACCCACTGAGGTTGATGTCCTCAACGGTGGCTCCCAACCAATCTTCCCAAGAGTTTTTCTGCCAGTAGGGAAAAGGCTCGCTAGCAATGCGTCTAGCAGCGTTGGATGACCCCCTAATTTTAGAGGTTATCGCCAGGCATTTAGAAATGGAAGCCGAGGCGTCCTTTTCTGTACCCACGTTGTGCAATCCGATCCCAGCTATTGCTGGGTTTGTATCGTACAACTCTTGCAACTCTGTACTCAGAATTGTTCTCCTTGGAGCCCTCCTCGGACTCTTTGCGCCCGGAGTCGTCCCCGGAGTAGCGCCTCTGGTAGGCAAGTTATTCTGTCTCTCCAGATAGGTCTGGTAGGTACCATACGACACCAAATCCTTAGTGGGGTCCACACCTTGACTGAACCACCAATTTTTCTCCTGGTCAGTCATATACTGACACTGCTGGGCCAGAGCAAGCAATCGCTGATGCGCCGCTTTCTCTTTTTCCAGTTCCTTGGCCTGTCTCTCAGCCTCCTCCTCTTGCTGTGCCTCCGCCAATTTAGCTTTCGCAGCTTCACCGGCCGCTCGGAGCCCTTCTTGTCGAGCTCTCAAAACCGCCGCCTCCTGCTCTGCTAATTCCTCAGCGAGGGCTGCATTTTCCTTCATGCGTTCTTGTTGCTGCTCAAGAGCAGCCTGCTGTTTGCGATACACATCTCGCCTCTCCAATTCCAAGTTTTTCTGTTCATGGAACAGTATGTTTGCTTGGCATTCTCGCCATTGCGACAAACTCGAGGGAGTTAAGTCGGTCTTGGCCGCCTTATCTTGTTCGGATGCTTTCTTCAAGCGTTCCGAATCCAGTTGCTGCTCATCCAGTTTCAACTGAGAACGTGGACTCCGCACCAACTCCGATAATGACCTTCCCCTGCCCGCCGTGTTTACACATGTCGGAGCCGAAAAGACCTGCTTCGGAATTGGACGGATACCACTGATACCCACCCTAGGTGAGTAATCACTCGCCCTACCTCTACCCCTTGCCCGGCCAACTTTTAGTGGTCGTCCTGGCGTTGAAGTAGACAAGGCACCTTCTACAGTCATCCCACGTCCCATAGGAAGATTTGGGGTGTCTGTAAAACTCCTGTAATGAGGACCTTTCGGACTGTCATTATCCGCGGAAGCGTACGAGGTACTGCTATCCTGTATACTCTCCCTAGTCTCTGACAAAAACTGCTCCAAAGAACTTCTTTTTGCCTTCAGAATGTCACATTCTGACACTAGACTTCGGCGAGCCTCCCGTAAGTCTTCAGTGTCCCGAACAAGTTCTGATCGGGTCTCCTCTGCTTCATGGATGACGGCATCTCGGGCCGCACAAATCTGATTCAGCTCAGTGTTTGCCTGAACAAAGTCGGAACGGAGTCCCTGTAGATCAGCCTGTTTCTGATCGAACTCCACTCGAACCCTGCTAAGGGATTGCACCAGCTTCTCGTTCTCCTCCAACAAAGTTGAAAGCCTTGCGTCTTTCTCCTTGATTTTGGAAGCTCTATGTGTGACTGCACCTTCCAATGCAATCAGACTGCTTTTCCATTCATTCGACTGTTTCTGAATGGTCAACAACTCCATTTGGGCCATTTGCACACGCTCCTGTATTCTGGCCTCTCTCATGTCGTCGAAACGACGTTCCTCCAAGATGGTAGCCCTCCGTGGATTCGGAGCGGCTGATCTTGACCCACCAACGTTGAACATTGACAGGCTCATTTCATCTAATGAGCAATTCATTATTTCGGGACCTTTGTATCCCAAAAATGCGCTTGTTCTGGATGGAACATTCGCACTCCTGCGGGTATCTGCCTCCTTGACGGCATCTAACCCCTCCGGTGATAAGGCTGGCGCCTCATCGGGAGACCTCGCTGCTCCGTCCAGAGCAGGAGGTCTGCGCTACTGCACAGGCTAACCTGCGTTTCACTCAGAACTGGTCACGGCACCAGTGTAATAAACGATACTTTGTCTCTTTATGATATTGGTAGAGTATCAATTAAAGAACAAAGTCGACACAGTTCGGATCAAGTGTTACAGGTTGCAAATCGGGTTTATTCAGAAAACCTAGACAAGCAGTATCTATGTGTGCGAACTCCCTATAGAGTTCGGAACGGGTCAGTAGGCGAATCAGCCGTAATGATCACGGGGTCTCCTTACCAGCGTGGCTCAGAGTAACCGACGAGTACCGCCAGATGCTGGGTATATATAGGCAGCCAGCCTGCGCGCGCACACGCAGACCGGAAGCCTATAGCGACCTCTGTCCACACCCCAAGCCCGGGGTAGGTGCTGCCACCTACCGTCGGACTGAAGGGTTCGGACTGAGCTCGCAACACAACATCCAACAGCACTCGTCATATAACATACCCGTATAACCCTAGCCCCTACAAAAGTATACAGCGCGAATATCTATCCGGTGTAGTTATACAACTATTTTATTCCGAGATCTAAATACATGTATTTAAATGCACGCGAAATTGTCCTCAATAGCCAATTCACGAAAATATATATATATACACAAAGATATCTGTTAATGGTACTGTTAAACTACAGTATATTCTACTGCTCGCTTACATTTACTTATTACAGTGTGGCCCTTACAGGGTTACAAAAACTCGGCCATCACCTCCCCTGGGTACAGAAGAAGCATGCCTGTCTGACAGGACCCCCACGGGGGCCGAGCAGGAAACAGAATGCTTGTCAGCTTTTTAACGACAAGACACGGCTGTGTTTTGTAGCTATAGAAGAACACTGCCTGATCGTGCCTGACGAGCTGCCTCTAACCAGGTGTGTTTCACCGTTTAAGGACAGATGTTACTAAAAGACGACGTTTGTCGTCATAATGCACCAATACAGCCCCGGCAAGTAACTCGTCGCAGCTGTATTGGTGCATCATGCCGACCCTAAGAGAGTGTCTCGAACCCATAGGGTCGGCATGATGCTAGAATGCAGCACTAGCCAGCTGCTCGCCAGGGCTGCATTCATGCCCCATAGACTTGTCATGCCCCATGATGACCAAGGACATGAAGCATTATACCGCTCTTAAAGGGTCAATCTCTTATAGACTATAGTAATTCAAATCTATTGTTTCTCTACGACAGCATTATGCAGCCCTTGGGAAACCCGATTATGTTTCAGGAATGCATCATGCCGACCCTACATGGGGTTTAAGTATGCATTGGAGCATCATTAAGCCAAGACAAACTAACATGAATTATTTGAGCATCAGTCCGTCCTTAAAGGGCGAAGGGCAACGACATATTTGATTTCATATGAATTCTATGATTCTTTGACTCCTGGAGTTGTTTTAAGGCATATTCCCGGATGCAGCAAAACTATAAAATACATTTTAACCAAGCTTTATATCTCCACATTATTAATAATGAAGGCTATCCATGCAAGTCCAGCAATACGGGCCCTCTTCCTAAGTCTAGCAAATAGATTTCTAGTACATGTTATCTCTTGTATTTATATAGGATCTGGCCTTATCTGAGGTCTTTGATCATTTGATTGGAAAACAAATCGAAAATTGTAGTTTTAGGGTAATATGACGGTTTCCTGTGCTTTGGTATTTAGCGTATTTTAGATGCAGTAGAAGCCTGTCTATGTACTCGCCTGGCAGTAGAGTTTAATGAGGTGTGACGTCACAGATGACATCACAGATGACGTCATCATTTCCCTACTCCGTATCCATATGAATGAGATTGCATGTTACGGGAGACTAATTACAGACAATAAGGGGGTAATTTAAGGCACTGGGTGAGATAGGGAGCAACGGGGGCTTGGTGAAATCTCAAGTGGGCTGGTAGACATGTTTCGAAACCCTGCTTTTATCTAGAGACGTTTTCACCTCCCCAACTCCGAAGGCTCTGAGCTGTTTTTCACCTCCCCGGACTAACACACATACACACACGCACACAGAACTTTGCGCTACCAGAAAGCCAAGCAAAAAGGCCAGAGGAATTCTTCTCAGAGCTTATCACATCTGTAGCAGCGGCGTAACCTTCCTAACGCAGTCATAATCATCATAGGGTCACACTAGTGAATGCACTTGGAGAGTGACTGGCTAGTATACATGCTTGGAGAGTGACTGGCTAGTATACATGCTTGGAGAGTGACTGGCTAGTATACATGCTTTGAGAGTGACTGGCTAGTATACATGCTTGGAGGGTGACTGGCTAGTATACATGCTTGGAGAGTGACTGGCTAGTATACATGTTTGGAGGGTGACTGGCTAGTATACATGCTTGGAGAGTGACTGGCTAGTATACATGCTTGGAGGGTGACTGGCTAGTATACATGCTTGGAGAGTGACTGGCTAGTATACATGTTTGGAGGGTGACTGGCTAGTATACATGCTTGGAGAGTGACTGGCTAGTATACATGCTTGGAGAGTGACTGGCTAGTATACATGCTTTGAGAGTGACTGGCTAGTATACATGTTTGGAGGGTGACTGGCTAGTATACATGCTTTGAGAGTGACTGGCTAGTATACATGCTTGGAGGGTGACTGGCTAGTATACATGCTTGGAGAGTGACTGGCTAGTATACATGTTTGGAGGGTGACTGGCTAGTATACATGCTTGGAGAGTGACTGGCTAGTATACATGCTTTGAGAGTGACTGGCTAGTATACATGCTTGGAGGGTGACTGACTAACACGGCTCATCTGATTAGTGTATAGAGCAGATTACCTTCTTTGTACACGCACACATAATGCTATTGTAGATTAACCCTATAGTGTCTGCATAATGCATAGCACATCATGTGTTGTCATGATGCACCACCGTAGTTCCCACGAGTAACTAACATTGCACATCATGCTGACTATTGGGGGATGTATACCAAGTATAGTGTTGGCATGATGCATGAATGCAGCCCTGGTGAATTATTCTCCAGGGCTGTATTCATGCATCATGCCAAGGAGAATGGCTGATTAAAGAGCTAGGCCACTTTTGAAGAGTTAATAGGATTTACTAATCAGGACTGTTTCAGTAACTAACACAATTAGTTGCCCAGATTAGTTAGTACTTATTGCTGCAGCAGCAGCCGTCAGTACCAGCATACATGTTCAGATGTCTCATGTACACACCCTTCACGGACACCAGGAGCCGACTGTTAATGTCTTCGTGCAGGCATAACATACTGTTCTACACTCACTGCAGTGACTCTCCTACTGAATACTATAGACAGGCGGCGTGACTTAGTCAGGGGACCAAGTCACTGCAGGCAGTTACGCATAATAGTCCACTATTTAGAGACGCGTTAGCAACGCCAATGAGGATAACAACATAGGGCACATGTTGTGACGTCATTAACCAAGGTGTAGGCTCTGGTAGAAGTTTCACGAATTCTGGAGGGATTTCTGTCTAGCTTTCTGTCTATTTGTTCATTGTCAGAACCGCAATTGACGTAGTCTCAACTTCTAGTAGCCGGTGACTATAGCATCTATGGAAGCACTGGGCAGATCCCCGAGGTGCAGGGTTGGTCAGTATAGGGTCGCCATTTTTAAATGTGTAACAAAAGTACAAAATGAGCAAAATAGAGCCAGCGGTGGCAGATAACTGTAACCATATATTTAAGGACTAAACCTGGTACCGACGTATATTCTGCCGTCTTGTTCTGAGCTCGGAATATCTTGCAAGATGATAACAGTGACCCACACAGCATAACTTACCAGGAACAACCAACATCCCACGTGTTGTTCCCGGGTACAAGTTCTCTAGCTATACGTATTATATGGGTCACAATGTCCGATTAACTCCTTGAAAGAGATTGACTTTAACGAGTATAAAAGCAACCCTACATCCCTTTACATAAATCAATAAATCAAACCCACAGCCCTATCATTATCCAACCACAAAACAATTAGTTAAAATAACTATATTGGAATCTCCAAAAGGTAATAAACAGCGCATTTGAAATTAGCATTCTATGCAAATTGGCGAACAGCACCCAACAGTGCTGTACTTAAAGGGTTAACAGATCAAAGGCGTTCCCTCAGAGTGTCACACAATCCCTGCAGGTAGACTGAGAACATCGTTAACGACAGGGTAGTATGACCTTTTACTGAGCAGCTAGCTGCCACTGTCACTGTCACCATATCTAGTAACTGTCAGTGTCAGCAGAACTATAGCCCTTCCCCCTGCACCTCTCAAAACTCGATATCGGACCCCTAACCAGACATCATGCATTGTCATGTTATATGACAGAGCCCAGGTATCATAGCGGGTAACACGCTCGCTCAAGGATCCAAAGGTCATGAGTTCGAGGCTCGCCGGTGAACTGTGGGGCACGAGATACTCTGTGTGTAGCTGAGCAGGAGGCAGCGACAAAATGTGAAACCTAGCAACCGGCATTTCTCAAGTGCTGTCTAGAGTGCTGTCTGCCACCATGGGAAAGTTTTTCCTTTAAGGGGGGGGGGGGCATTAGGATTCATGTATACAGTAAAAGTTATTGTATAGTTCTGGGGACTACAGTTATAGTCCTGGGGACAACATGTGTAGTCCTAGGGACTATACATGTATTCCTAGGGGCTAAGCCTATGTGTGGCCCCTGGGGCCATACCATTATGCATAGGCATTCAAAATATATGAATCTATAGGCTGCATGGCCTGCACAGTCCCGAGGACTACAGGTGTAGTCCTGAGGACTATAGGTGTAGTCCTGAGGACTACTGTCGTAGTCCTGAGGACTACCCACATAGTCCTAGGGACTTCCCACGACTGCTACACTCCTACCAGAGAGGTAGATAGGACAGGCCTACCATTTTATTAGTTCCCAGGACTACACTTTTAATACTCGTAGTCCTAAGGACCTCCTCTGTAGTCCAGGGGAAGTCCCCAGGACTACACGTTTAATACTTCTAGTCCTAAGGACTTCCTGTAAGTCCTCAGGACTACAAGTTTAATACTTGTAGTCCTAAGGACTTCCTCTGTAGTCCTGGGGACTACAGAATTAGTACCCTTTACATAAATCAATAAATCAAACCCACAGCCCTATCATTATCCAACCACAAAACAATTAGTTAAAATAACTATATTGGAATCTCCAAAAGGTAATAAACAGCGCATTTGAAATTAGCATTCTATGCAAATTGGCGAACAGCACCCAACAGTGCTGTACTTAAAGGGTTAACAGATCAAAGGCGTTCCCTCAGAGTGTCACACAATCCCTGCAGGTAGACTGAGAACATCGTTAACGACAGGGTAGTATGACCTTTTACTGAGCAGCTAGCTGCCACTGTCACTGTCACCATATCTAGTAACTGTCAGTGTCAGCAGAACTATAGCCCTTCCCCCTGCACCTCTCAAAACTCGATATCGGACCCCTAACCAGACATCATGCATTGTCATGTTATATGACAGAGCCCAGGTATCATAGCGGGTAACACGCTCGCTCAAGGATCCAAAGGTCATGAGTTCGAGGCTCGCCGGTGAACTGTGGGGCACGAGATACTCTGTGTGTAGCTGAGCAGGAGGCAGCGACAAAATGTGAAACCTAGCAACCGGCATTTCTCAAGTGCTGTCTAGAGTGCTGTCTGCCACCATGGGAAAGTTTTTCCTTTAAGGGGGGGGGGGGGCATTAGGATTCATGTATACAGTAAAAGCTATTGTATAGTTCTGGGGACTACAGTTATAGTCCTGGGGACAACATGTGTAGTCCTAGGGACTATACATGTATTCCTAGGGGCTAAGCCTATGTGTGGCCCCTGGGGCCATACCATTATGCATAGGCATTCAAAATATATGAATCTATAGGCTGCATGGCCTGCACAGTCCCGAGGACTACAGGTGTAGTCCTGAGGACTATAGGTGTAGTCCTGAGGACTACTGTCGTAGTCCTGAGGACTACCCACATAGTCCTAGGGACTTCCCACGACTGCTACACTCCTACCAGAGAGGTAGATAGGACAGGCCTACCATTTTATTAGTTCCCAGGACTACACTTTTAATACTCGTAGTCCTAAGGACCTCCTCTGTAGTCCAGGGGAAGTCCCCAGGACTACACGTTTAATACTTCTAGTCCTAAGGACTTCCTGTAAGTCCTCAGGACTACAAGTTTAATACTTGTAGTCCTAAGGACTTCCTCTGTAGTCCTGGGGACTACAGAATTAGTACCCAGGACTAGGCACCAATATTGTTCGGCACTTTTAGAATTCATGGTCAAGCAGAGGCATGGACCCTTTATGATATGAAAAGGGGGCAGTAAGCAGCTCTATGCTAAGTTATAGTCCTGAGGGCTACAATGGTAGTCCTGGGGAATATAGTTTGTTTGTTTGTAATTATTCTATTATACTGAAGGCGTATAGGCAAAATGTGCCTGTATTTGTTTCGGATCCAGTCAATGGTTTATATATTTCACATGTAAATAAATAGCTATATTGTGTATTGACTTAAGGTCATTACTTAAATAAATGATAGAGGTAGGAAGATGTTAGTTCCCTTATCTAATAATGTATTCATAGCTTCAAGAATCACACCCAAAGGCGAACATCGCCTCTAAAGGTGTATCCAACCACGGCACACGATGTTGTTGTGTCAGTTTCTTTATGAGATGAAGACCTGATGTTAAGTCTCCACTCAATGGACGATGTTACTGCCCAGAGATATAGAAAGTCTATATACTATACTATCACATAGCTTAGTGTAGGACGGTGGTGTTGTCCTATGAGGATCCTGCCTGGTCAACAGCAGGATCTGGTCATTGGGGAGGATAGGTGGGTTAGGTCCAGGTCAAATGGTTATATGCTTTAATCTTCAGAGAGAAATGCCTACTTAACCAGATGGTAAACTGACTCTTTACCTTAATGGCCCGAATTTCTACCTTCAAGTTATTCCAAGTGTCTGCTAACCTAAAGCAGGATCTTTGGCTCTAGCTTGTTTCAAAAGGCGTTGATCTTGCCTTCTGGTTCTAGCTCTTCTAGCCAATAAGTTATCTTCATCTAATGACTTGATGAAAGCTAGCCTATGTAAGTGCATATGTCTTCTATCATAGTCCTGGGGACTGCAGACATAGTCCTAGGGACTACAGATGTAGTCCTGGGGATTATGTCCATGTTACAGTCCATATCCAGTCCAGTAGAGCCAGTCAGTGTATGGGGGGGGGGGCAGCAGGGGCAAGGGGGGGGCGGGGCTGCAGGGGGCGGGGGCGTAGGCGCGAGGACGCCCGTGGCAGACGCGTAAATTACGCGGGTGGCGGCCCGTAGTCCTGGGGACCGCAGCAATCGGTCAGCTTTTAGGGAAGCATGATGCACCAAGGCAGTGCCGGTTAGTACTGTGTGTGTTGGTGCGTCATGCCTACCCATTTGGGAGTAGAGTCAATACTGTAGGATTCAGTGCCGGTAAGTTAGGACCTGCATGTATGCATCACTCGTAGGGACTGGCAGCTACTACTTCATTTACATAAGCTTTCTAAAGTAGAAGATAATATCATCATTGCAGAAAATTCCCGCACAAGGGCTGAAAATAAAATCCGTTTCAAAACCCCTAGAAATAAGCTACATGTGGTAAAAAAAATCACCATTGTGTAGAGGGTCAATTCTGTGTAATTCTTTAGATATAGGGATTCAGCAACTTGAGACTAGATCCAGCTTCAAAACTGCTATTGAGAAAATGGATTTCACGCAAGTGAAAATAAGACATGGTATGCTGGTGTAGAAACTTGCTCACTTAACATTTGGGTCGTTCAGCGCACGAGCACTGCACCCATATATATTCATATTTACTTATTCAATTATTAAATTTGTCATAACATACATGGGTCGTCCATTGCACAAGCACTGCCCCCATCCCCTAAAGTCATATGGGTCGTACAGAGCACAAGCTTTGCCCCCCCCTAGTATTATATGCCTTGGCAGGTTTAGTGCATAAGCACTGCCCCCAGATCCAGTGGATGCCTGCAGCACCGAAGATGACTCATATGTCTACCTAAACAATATACATAAAGGGAAGTTCAGTGCATAAGCACTGCTCCCTGGTATACAACTATAAATTCTACAACAGTTAAACACGAGTGACTTCTCCATTGCACCAGCAGTGCTCTCATCTAGAATTTTTTCTGATGAACGATCTCTCTTTCTTAGTTGACAAATTTCACACTAAGTCAAAGGAGTTGGCCAACTCTCCAAGCTTCATATTTCTCGTACGATTTATCTCCGTTTTTGATGCAATAATTTGGTACAGAACTACATATTATGACCGCTACAGTCAGCTTGATAGCTGACTTAAAACTACAAACTTATGTATTTATATGTTAAACCTATATGTACATAGTGTTTGTTCAACTTACGAATATCGCAGTGTAAACCGTGACTAAGCTTGAATAAAAAATCTTACAATCTTACAATCTTATGAGAAAGGGTATAGCATATTAAACACAGTTCAGTCTGCTAAGGGTTAACCCAATATGGAGTAGCTATCCATGACAATCATGATGACAGCAACAGATAGGCGTATCTGTCAGCAGATACCTATCGCTATATAATATAACCTGTTATAGAGTAGCCAGCTGTCACTGTCAACAGATAGTTGTCACTATAATAGTACTATAACCCATTACAGAATGACTAGCTGTCACGGTCATAGTAACTGATAGTTGTCACTGTCATCCCAGCAGCAGCCCTGCCCCCGGTGCCTCTCCCATACACCATCCCTATCTCGATCCCCGTGAGGACAGCATGTTGTCACGACTACCGCCCCCCTCCTCCCTACGCGACTCTGTATCTGCCTCCCCCTCCCAAGGGCAATCACTTTCTGTCATGGTGTCAGAGATGGTGCCACCCACCAAGGTAAATGACGTCTCCGTGTGGATACGGCTATCTTTATCCATTCGCAGATAATGTATTTTAATCCATGCACTCTGGTATGAGTCTAGACCGAGCATCTGGCAGGAGATTGGTGGCTCTGCTTGGGATTTTAACCCTTCAGAGAGGCCTCCTGATCAGTCCCTCTGGTGCAGAATAGCAGAGCGGGTTCTGAACCAATGCTGGACAGAGACGAGGTCAGCCGGGGCCGCATCACGCCTTGTTTACATTGGCGGCTCATCCGCAGACTGTCACGTCACAAAAAACATGGTCCCATGTCACTCTCATCCCTCCCCTTGCCCCCTACTACTCCCTTACCCCCCTCTCTACCTCCCCCCTAGACCCACTTAGCTCTAGAAAGTCCTCTGCAACAAGTAGGTAAGGGTCCTAATTACAGGCATTTTCTTTTCTGTAGTAATTTCACAATATGGGAATGCAGTGAACCAGCCATAATAATCTGTTCATGACTGTATGATGAGTTTAATGTATATTTCGTTGCCTTATTCCAAGCCTTTGGGTGTGTAAATTAAGCCCATGGGACCAGCATGGTACACTGAAAAAGTAAACTTGTCTCCAGACTCGTCGAAG
The DNA here is from genome assembly GCA_947462335.1 of Harmothoe impar. NCBI lineage: Eukaryota > Metazoa > Annelida > Polychaeta > Phyllodocida > Polynoidae > Harmothoe > Harmothoe impar. The sequence goes on from OX381718.1 coordinate 32,991,784, forward strand.
TGACTATCATAAAATAACCAAGTCAAAAGTTGTCTAACCTATCAGGTTACCATCCCACAAATAGAATCCGGAGCTGGCAAATGTCGGGTTTTGGGCTGGCACATACCAAGTGGGTCTTCTATCTCCAGCTAGAAGACCTGCTTCCTTGTCACTTAGACAAGTATTTGACTCGTTTATTTTATGACCGTCACTTTGAAGAGTCTGGAGACAAGATTATTTTTTGAGTGTACATCAATGCAGCCCTGGCATTCATGCATCATGCTTTCCATAGGCCTTAACATTTGAGATGAAATAATAATAGCTGAAAGATACGTTTGTCACTAATCACCCTCTAAATGGCGGCAGTATGTTCTAGACCTTATAAGCGGAACCGTATACCCTGGTGGTTGAAGAGTGACCCGCTAAACTACCATCCCTATCTAAGCTGTCCATCAGACAGAGACAAGGGCCTCCTTCTAGGAGACAGTTGGTTCTGAGTCTGTTTTGTTTGAAGGACACTTCTGATTATAGCGATAGACTTTAACATGGACCTTGTTTTTACAGCATTAAAAGTTGGAGACTTTGAGGAATGGAAGCTTGCGGACTTCAGACAGCCACGGATCAACGTCTGCTTTTTTTTTTCCTGATGGCAGTTTCCATTAAAATCTTGCCATTTTGTTTTGATTCTGTGAGAAAATGTAAAAGAGACTGTAGTATGCATCAGTTTAAATGCATTCCAAAAATAGTGTCACTTGCAGTAGTTTTACATGAAAAAAGGAAAATACCCCATGAATAACAGCTTCACTTAGTGGCCAGGTAAGGTTGCTTTTAACTAGCATTACAGGGTGGTAAGTAGCCCTTGTTGCAGGGTGTGGATCTGTCGGTTATAGTGGAATTTAATCAACTCAATAGTGGAAATTGGTAGAATTCGACGCTCCCTTGTGCCTCGGGGACTAGAAATAGGTTGGGGGATGGTTCACTCAAACCAATTAATGCCATTGGCCTTGGCTGAAAACATCGTTTTAATATGTCATGTGATAAGATAAGAAAGAGAGAAACCCCTATTATTTCCCTCAGCTTGACCTTAGTGTTAGAGCCTGGGTTCGTCCACAAACCACTCATCTATCACACCAAGTACAACACACACACATAACCCGTCCTGTCCACAACCAACATTGTTGGCAACAACGATTGACGCCACAACCCTGACGTATAACCCGTTAAGGACTGCATCAAGTTTAATATGCCCTCATGATGCATGAATACAGCCCTGGCGGGTCAGTCACCAGTGCTGCATTCATGTATCAAGACAACCTTACAGGCATGATGCAATCCTGATGGGTCAATATGATGCATAAATACAGACCTGGTGAGTAGACACACCAGGATCGCATTCATGCGTCAGGACTACAAAGGACATAGTGCATTAAAACACTACGCAGCCCTTACAGGTAGAACCCACCTCCTACATACAAACCACAGTAGCTACAAGGGTACCGCGCCCCATGTAATATCGCGGGTGGTCGCCCCGACCCAGGAGACCGCTGATGGTAAGTGTAGTTCTGTTTCACACCGGTAGGGGTCTGAGCCTGGCAATGCTGTAATAGTGTACCTGGGGGAAAACTTCCACTTTCAATTTTACTGCTATTAAGCAGGGGCCAGTTTCGAAATTCCTCTGTAAGAGCTGTATTGGACCTAATTAAAACTATCACTGATAGTAAAACACTAGGCTTTGAGTTTTGTCTATGTATCCATGCCTCATACAGACCCTACAGGATTGATAGAATTAATGATCAGCCTGGTGTATCATTTATAAACTGGTACAGTATATAACAGCACCATGCTGCCTTACTGTGGTAGCAAGTTCACTGTACCAGACTGCAGTCCTGCCTCTGGTGAGGAACTGCAGAACTACTGGCACTAGGCATCCAGCCCTATTTCGCCGCCTCCCTTTGACTTCAGAAAGCGCTGACCTCAGCTTTGACGGCCACGGCTGAGTGGGCTCAGTCGTCACAGCGGCTAACCACCTACAATGGGCGCTAACAGAGGGAGGTGGGGAGTAACCGCGGCACGGGGGGAGACCGGGGAGTAGGTAGTTCGGGCAAATATACAAATATCTGGATTGAATATGTAAAATCGGTATTGGTCACAAGATATCATGCAGAAAATACATAGGCTCTAATATGATAATTATCAAATGATATTTTTGGGGGGTTATGAGACATTATCTTATAATTTTGCACCACACACATTCTGTCAAATGCCCCTTTAAGACCCTTTAAAGGCCCAGTGCCCCTATATATAGGGCTGAGTACCTGTCCTGACTCCACTCCGACTGCCGCTGGAGGGGTACCGACACTTGCGGGTTTAAGAGGATTGACCGCAGTAGAGGTAATCAACACAGCAGGGGTCCTAACTGACCACCCCGACCAAAGGTAGCAGGGAGGGCCGTCACCCTGGCTGGACAGGGCCTGGTCATACATTCCCCCAGTCTGTTATTCTGTGGGGAGCCTTTTTTATGTCATTTAGAGGAAATGGAGTAATAGATAGAGCTAAAGTATTAATTTTTATCATAAAAGTAATTTATATTGGATATGTTGCCTCTCTTCCAGACTCTTCTAGCAATTATTTAAGGAACAGTGGTTGTTGGAAGTTGGCTGAATTCATGCTATATTTGTGACTAAATGATTTAAATTAAATTGTATAAACTACATATATATATATATATGGAAGGTCTATTGTGTCTGCTATATTCTCCCAAGAAATTGTGCATTTATATTGAAATTAGAGCCTCTTTTCCCTTAAAGGCAAGGACCATGTCTGCCCTGTCGGTTGCATGGCCTAGCCCACAATGCCAATATTCTCAGCAGTATTAAAAAGTAAAATGTGCTAAATGAATTAAACAAATGATTATTAAACATATATATCAATATTGTGGAAAGAAGAAGAATAGATGTTTCCGACAAGGTAACACATGTAATGATGAACACAGCATAACAGGTAAACTAATTCAATACAATATGCCCTTCTTTAGCACTGTGACAGATAGGGAGTGACCAAGCAGGCCGGTCGTCGAACAGCCTACGGGGAGGCAGGGGGAACCAGGGAGACCGGGGGTTAACAGGGGAAGACAGCGGGGAGCAGAGGAGAAACAGGGGGCGCCTGGCATGTGGGGAGTAAGGGAGGTGAAGGCAGCGAGGGGGGAGCAAGGGGAACAGGTGAGCCGAGGGGACAGCCAGGGGGAGGCCGGGGAAGACGGGGCACATGGGGGAGCAGCGAGGGGGTCCAAGGGGGATACATTGAGGCAGATGGAGGCGTGTGAAGTTGGCTGGAGTGTGATAGAGAGGGAGAAAGAATTGGGTAGGATGAGTTTGGAGCATTATAGTAGGCACTGGAGCGGATCTAGGAGGTAGGAGGGCTGTAAGGATGGGGGCTTGAGGAGGGGGCTGAGGGAGGTGCTGGAGGGAGTCGGCAAGGGTTGGAAATGAGCTGTTTTGAAGTCTTGGTGGATTGGCAGTATTATACATTTTGTTTTATGGTTTTTCTTATTGCACAGAGAATAGCCGAAAGAAGCGGCAATAGAGAGGAGAATTGCCCGGGGAAGCAATTAGGCGTATTAGATGAAATATATTGATTCTCATCTTTAAACGTATATAGACAGACTTATATGAGAAGTATAATACATGTATATCGGTGTATCAAATATTTAACCTGCCCAAAAGCGATAATTCTCTATACTACTTACATACCGGTTTACTCTCTACACTGCCAATCTTTCCATATACTACTACCACTTGTATCAACATCTCTACTCTGAGGCTCTAGCTCTGAGACTCCTGGTTCTAGAGCCTACGTCCTTCGTGGCTGTAGTTCTAGCCACTACCTTTAGAAGGCCGTGTTCTGAGGGCCCTGTACAAGGAGAGTATATATATCATACGGGCCTGAGCTACAACTCTACATAGATGCACCATAGCCCCCTCCTCCCTGCCTCACCTCACGTCCTCCATAATGCCTCCATAGTGCCATTGTTACTCTATAGCGATAATTCGGCTTTCTACGTATGGGCGGCCATATTAGTTCTGAGCTCGGAGACTAAGGCAGGGGCCATACATCCACACACCACAGCTTGCCAGGAACAAGCTACATTGCGAGAGCAAAACAAAGGTCTCACAAGATTGCTGGTGTCAGTCATGGCCACAAGTCCACACTAGTTAGAGCGCTATATAAATGTCCCATAGCCCCACCCCTCCCCACCCCCCCCACCCCCCCCCTCACTGCCTCCATAATGCCTCCATAGTGTGGGTGTTATGTCCTCATTAGCCGGCCCTACAGGAGCAGAGTCGATAACCCTGGAGGAGACATAAAACACATTATATAGATGTTATATAGATCCCGGCCGTCTACAACAGGTGGCTGTGCTAGCCGGCAGCTCTGGGGTATCAGCCAGGGTCACTGCCAGGGTCGGGGTGGGCGACATTCTCAGTCAGACGTCGCCGGAATCCCTCTCTGAGCTGTCCAAGTTTGTAGTAGAGGCGTCACTCTCCTAACATATTCTTGATGTAGACTCCGACCCAGGTGTATAGATTATCAATCTTTTGCGCTGGTGGCAAAGTGAGCTGTATCTCTACCACCGCATCAATGTTTCCATTTCAGCAAAGTTTACATGCTTTAAGGGAACACTTTAAGCAGCTTAAATGTCACGGAAGGGTCATAACGGCATTTAAGTGGCTTCAAGTGGCATTTACTTGAATTAGATTTATTTAAATCCTTCGTACTTTAAGATATTTAATTGTCTTAAATGCAAACATTCATGCAGTGTACACAGAGAGTAAGTTGGGTGATATGGCACCATTAGTTGTTACAGAATGGGCAGAGGGCCGGGGAGGGGGAGCAGGGAGCTGAGGCAATTGGTTCAGGGTCTGTGCCGCAAGGAGAAGGGGACAGCACAGGGACGATCAATCATCTGATATAGGCTTCCGTCCTCAGGATAGCGTTTACTGATGCTGACCTACCCTGAAGCAGATCTGGGTCTTGTATTTATCATTTGATATGTTGTTGCCTTTAACCCTTTAAAGTGGCATAAATACCGAGTGTGTACCAATCACATTTCTAGTGCTGTTCGAGTCTATTTGGTGCAACGTTAGTGTGAGATATGGCTTCACTGCGCTATGTTCCATGTCATCAAGATGATGCATGAATGTATTCCTGATGAATAATCGGTTAGTGCTGTATCCATGCGTCATTACAACGAAAGCACTGTGCACTAATGCATAACCGGTTAACTATATAACCGTAGAATGAGGTAGACCTAAGTATACCCTGAATGCTGCAGTTGCACTTTTTGAGTTCATAGAATCACAGCGAATGAGCGACTTTGTTTTAAAATCTTGTCCCAATTACTATCATGCACTGCTTCTAACATCATCATTCTGGATGTTTGCCAACTCTACTGTTCTGAGGCGGATACAGTTAAGTGTGAATCATGGATACTTTCCATCATCGAATATTCTGAATACACATTCATTAATCCTCTATGCTGTGCTTCTGAAGTTCTGGCGAGTAACCCACTGCTTCAATCATGCCAATCCTTTACTCTTCTGTAAGGTCAGCATGATGCATGAATCGAGCCCTGGCGAGTTACTCACTAGGGCTGCATTCATGCATCATGCTGATAGAAGGAATACTGCATTAGATCACTTTGCACCCATTAAAGGGTAAATCTAGGTGGCATCACTTTGTTAAGACCACACTAATGCACACCTATTGTTCACAAACCACACATAATATCCCTACCGTCAGAGCATTGAAGGTTCATTGAATGGACTTCAATTTCCATATTAATCCAACTGAAATCTCCCTGGAAACAATAAAAATGACTCAATAAATGATTCAGCTGGCTCCTGATTGTTGCCGCAGCCCCCGGGGCGGCAGCATCATATTCATACCGCCTATTCTATGGCTCCAATTGGGCATGGGATGCTCGGTGGTGAGAGGGTGAAAGGAGCGGGCGCCGCTGCCGCTATGGAGGCATGAATAATATAGCATGTTCCGGGTTGTCGCTGGGTGGGCCATATTTTCTACTACAGAATGCGGCTGGGGGAGTGAGCCTGGCTTATTGTTCCAGACCAGACTCATGTAGTTCTGTCATATTGGACTCATGTGGGAACTGGGTGAGGGTCCTGGTGGTGCTGTGACCAGTTACCACCTGTGGTAAATCAGCTATGATTTTTTTTTTTTGATTGTTTATTTATCCTGGCATTTATAGGATAGGTGTTCACCTGTATTAAGAGATACCAGCCTTGTCTCAAATGATTCAAATAGATATAGATCATATTTGTCTAGACAGTAATTACAATCCTTAAGGTGTGATTAGAGATAAGGCCAAAAAAAAGGTGTGTTTCAGGTTACCTGACCCTACCTAGCCAAACAGGGCCGACAGGGCCGAAGTTTTTATCCAATAATGAAAAAATATTTAAAGTAATTTTTGGGCTATTTCATGGTTGATTTGATAGTCCACGAGTTGCCATTGTTGGTGTGTTGGCACTGAAGTTTGCGAGTCAAATTTTGGGTACTTTTCAGGCCAAAGTATAAAAAAATGAAATAAAAAAAAAGATAAATTCTGAGCTACTCTCCCCAGCTTTTCAGACTATGCAACATGAAGCACACATTTTTTTGGTCTAAACGTGTGAGCCATACAACTAATTTATAGGGAATATCTTGTAAAATGGCTCCAGTACATGCTAGTTATTATACGCCAGAGTCACACGGCTGAACGGAGACACTGTGTAATGGTGAATGGTCTACATCCACCATGGCCGTCCTTCAGCAGCCTAATCCACTGACTCCCACATCCGCCTGCCACAACTCCACACCTCCTACTCCGTCCCCAGATCTTACTACAGGAAGGTCCAGTAACTATCAGTGTGACCTTGAACTTGGAGCATGCTGGGTTTTGGGCAATCCCTGCCTGATGGTAGCTTGGAAACAGTGAACAAGAACTAGAATGTATGATGGGAGTTCTCCCATCATACATTCTGGTTCAAGTTCTGGTTCCTGTTTGCTGCTTCCAGCGTAACTGCTTGGTTGGCTAAGCCCAGCAGAATTTCAAGTTCAATGTCATAGTGGTGTTTACAAACTTTCTTGTGCCATGCTCTACCAGAATAGCCTGGGGGACAAGTGTACGCACCTTTGAGCACCCACACATTCAGTACCAATGTCCGCGTTAAACCTTTATGGACGGCATGATACCTGCAGGTTCATTTTAATTTGTGGTAGTGATGCACTGATATAGCATCATAATTGCCAGCATTCCAGGAGTGCATCAACTAAGTAGGGAAGTGAATGCTGCGCTGGCAAGATACTCACCATGGCTGCTTTCATGCATCATGTCAACAAAGGTGGTCATATTATATTGAAGCGCTATGCTGAGCGTAAAGTGTGTTAAACCGCTTGTTTCCATGTAACCACCCTGTTCATTATCCCGCATTTTTCACTACCATTTTCTGCTTGTCACAGAAATCATCAATTATTGTGCCCATCCACCACCACTGACCACCCCTCTGACAGCCTTTTTCAATAACTAATGATATCCCATTTACTGTTCCTATTAACCGTATCACTTTAAAGCGTAGATTCTGCCAGATTTTTAGATCAGGGAAAATCAGAACCTGTTTTCCCTTAACAAGTGACTCTATACTCTATCCACAGTTTCCTCTGATATTTAGAAATCGTGATTATTGATTTAAGGCTATTGCCTCATAATGATATTGTGTCTGGTCCAATAAAATGATTGAATGCTCTGTCCTCTGTTCTGGCCTTGCAGCTCTGTTATATCTGCCACCTCCCCACACACCCACACCCACCGCCCTCTCCACCATATGGTCCCCAAGGTGTAACATAATAGACTGCAGCAAATAGGCGCCCATTCAATCTTAATAGAGATAAAATCCTGCCCGGCTGTTCAGGCTGGGGCACGCCTAATGCAAATTTAATCAGGCCAATGGGCGCACCCCTTCTCCCCCTCGTCGCCCCTCCTACCCCGATTCATGATCAGACTTTATTGAGACAGAGATTGACCGACGAGATACCTCTCTGAGGTGTTCTGGTCTATAGCATAGGTTTCAATCTGCAACAAATACTTTTATACATCAGCTGCTGGTGGCTAAAGATGGCCGTACCCATACAGAGAGGTAATTTGCCCAGTGGTGCCATCTCTCGCTACAGAATGTCCTACCGCCACCTATTCCCGGCATATGGGGCATTTTGAAGGGTGGGAGCTGCAACAGCATAATGGGCCGTGACTGGTACCAGGCACACACATGGAGCCCAGGCTAACAGGGACACTCTCGTGTCAGTTTGGCTTCCTTATTGCTTGACACAAGTAAATTCACAGGTTAATTAAGCTACCTGCAGTCCTCAAACATAGCTGGTGCTTATTTGAGGTGCGGTGTCTAACTGCAGTTATTTATTATTTATTTGACAGCTGACTGAAGGGGTGAATTCTTTAATTGCAGCCATTAAAGGATTCCCCCCTTCACTTTAACATACTGTGCCCATTTACATGCATGAATGCTGAGGAAGGCAGCCATGGCAAGAGGTTCGCACTGCTAGACAAATGAATCAATCTTTTGGCATGCAAACTCAACACTGACGAACTACTGCTAGCGAACTATTGCTGCATTAGTGTATATAGACGAACAGGGAACATATATATATATATATATATATATATATATATATATATATATATATATATATATATATATATATATATATATATATATACATAGACACACATACATATACATCAGCTCCAAATGCTGGGCCCCTGCTCCAAATGCATCCTTTATACGCGTGTCACCAGCCCTCAGCCAATCACATTCATCTCTACACTCCTCTACTCTCCAGGCACTATGCAGCACACACTCTGGGCGCAGTAGGGGTCTGTAATATAGCTGCGGCCCACCTGGTGTCATGTGAGGAGGGCAGGGTGGGGGTGTCATGAGTGGCATGGGGTATAGAGATCTGCACTTGCCGGGGTGACTGTGCCTATTTGACTCTGGTTGGCCATTAGTGTCTCTGCCTCAACCAGTTTGCATTTACCGTAAAACCTCGCGTATAAGCCTAACTCGCGTATAAGCCGCACCCTGACTTTGGGCCGATCCTATCAGCCGCACCAGCGATCTGGTTATGGTGACTTTAGTACTGTGCTATAGGAGCAAAAACTTGCGTATAAGCTGGATCTGGACTCTGTGCCGGTCCTATAAGCCGCACCAGCGATCTGATTTGCGTACTAGCCGCGGCTTATACGCGAGGTTTTACGGTAAGTACCGTAGATTCTTGCGTAGAGGCCTAACTCACTTTGGGCTGATCCTATGAGCCGCATTGCCAATCTGATTATTGTGATTTAAGACTGTATCATAGTAGCAAAAACGTGCATATAAGCCCCATCCCTATTCTGGGCCAATCCTAAAGGGCGCACTGGTAATCTGACGTAGAAGCCACAGCTAGAACTCGAAAATCTAGGGTTTATCAAACATAATCAAATGAACGATTATTTGATTCAAGTCACTGCCACTTAAAGTGACTTAAAGGCCTTTTACAAAAACGCTATTGACAGTTCGAACTGTCAATAGTGGAAAATATTTCTGTTATTGACAGTTCACACTGTCAACAGTGGAAATTATTCCTGTTATTGACAGTTCCTCATGCGAACTGTCAATAGTGGAATATGTCTGTCTTATTGACAGTTCCCACTGACATTGGAGTCAAAAAGTTTTAGTTTTTTTGGCAAAAGTGTCTTTTTGTCCCCAAAATCGGTTTTGTCCTCAAAATCGGTTTGTCCCCAAAATCGGCTTTGTCCCCAAAATCGGTCTTGCCCCCAAAATCGGTCAAAATCGGTTGTGGGCCCAAAATCGGTTTTGCCCCAAAAATCGGATCGGCCCCAACAATCGGGTTTGCCCCAAAAATAGGTTTTCCACCAAAATCAACTTTTCCACTAAAATCGACTTTTCCCCCAAAATCGACTTTCCCCCAAGATCGACTTTTCTACCAAAATCGATTTAACCACCAAAATCGACCTTTTCACCAAAATCGATTTTACCACCAAAATCGATTTTACCACCAAAATCGACTTTTCCACCTAAATCGACTTTTCCACCAAAATCACTCTCAGGGACAGTAATGATAAAGGAACTGTCAATAAGAGAGGAAATTCCCACTATTGACAGTTCGGTGAAGAACTGTCAATAACGCTATAATTTACCACTATTGACAGTTTGAACTGTCAATAAGAGAAACATATCCCACTATTGACAGTCTGAACTGTCAAAAAGAGGAAAGTTTTCCACTATTGACAGTTTGAACTGTCAATAGCTAAATCAAGGTGGGCCAGCTATTGACAGTGCAAACTGTAAATAGTAGAAATCAATCCGCTTATTGACAGTTCAAACTGTCAATACCAGGATATAATTCCCTTATTGACAGTTCAAACTGTCAATACCAGGATATAATTCCCTTATTGACAGTTCACACTGGCAATAAGAGATTAATTTTCTCTTATTGACAGTTCCTTTTTGGAACTGTCAATAAGATAATCTTTTTTGCCTTATTGACAGTTCGAATGTCAATAAGGGAATTGTATCCTGGTATTGACAGTGTGAACGGTCAATAAGGGAATTTTATTCTGTTATTGACAGTTCGAACTGTCAATAGTCACGGGCATGCTGTTATGACCTTTCCAGGATATTACATGGCATTACCGGACTCAAAGCTGCTAACAGTGTATTAGGCATCTCACACTTGCTTAAATCAAAACAGTCATGCAGGGCTGCGGTGAATACAAGCAGCTCAACTGGGCAGAACTCATGCATCATGCAACAACTGTGATGTGGGTAGTGTGTAAACCCCTTAGGGCCAGCATGGTGTAGCAGAGCAGTGCGGGCGAGCTCCTCACTTGTGCTTCGAAGCTGCAGCCTTATATTGAAAGAGAATTGCTACAGAAAAAAATATTGAATAAATGACATTTTATTTTGTGGCAGAGATGTATTGTGAGGCTAGGACCTGTGTGAAGAGTGCAGGCGGGATGGCGTGTGTGATGAGTAGAGACATGGTGGTCAGGCCTTATGGTGAGGAGTAGGAATGGCACATTTAGCCCTTTAAGGACCCGGCGCTTTGATGTAATATGCCCTTTATTGTCATGGTGCTTGAATGTATACAGCCCTGCAGCTGGCGAGTGACTCGCCAGCCTTGCATTCAAGCATCATGTCGACCCTACAGTGTTGATATACTCCCCGAATGTTCAGCATCTTTCAGCAATACAGCTCTGGCGAGTTACTCGCCAGGATATAATATAATGACAAAAGGCATTCTACATTAAAGCATTCTGGAGCCTTTAAGGGGTAGAAATGGCACATTCAGGTGATGTATTGGTGAAGTTACCCGCAGTGTAAAGTGAGGTAGTGGACGTGGAGGGCCTGTGTAATGGGGAGACCTCCCAGACAGGTTTATTGTAGATAAAACCCCCTACCTCTACCTCCTATCAATGTATCTCCAGGATAGATATATCCAACTTCAACTAGTCATTATATCAGAATCCTGATTCAAGATATAAATGAGGTCTTCCAGGCTTTGGTAAAATCTACCATCTATCGTAAAACCTCGCATAGAAGGCACGGCTAGTATGCTGGTGCAGCTTATAGGATCGTCCTAGAGTCAGTGTATTGCTTAAATGCGTTTTTGCTACTATGGTAAAGTACTACAGTCACCATAATCAGATGGCTGGGGTCGCTTATAGGATCGGGAAAAAGTTTAGATGCGGCTAATGTGCGTAGGCTTCTACGCAAGGTTTTACGGTGGTTATAAGCGCTGTTTCAGCAAAGTTTTGTAGGGCTTCACACCAAACTGAAGGCCCATTTATACCCCCACCACTCCCCTCACCGTAACCGGACTATTTCACACCCTTGTTCACACGTTCACCACACTGTTATCACACAGTAAATGACAGCCGTTACTGCGCATGACCAGAACTCAGTCACCCGCGGCTACCCAGAGTGGACGGCCGCCATGTTTGCCGGAAGTGAGGTGGATTATGGGGGATTTTTCTTTGATCCTGTCATGAAAGCGAGGGCAGCAGGTCGTCATGTTGGATCACGTGATCATAGCTGGCTGGTCAGCTGATCTGGTTCATGCATATTCAGCAGGTTGAGGACACACGGTGGTCATATTACACAACATTCATTTCAATGTGTTAAGCCTTTAACCCTTTAAGAACGGCATGTCGCTAACATGTAACATTTGACATCATGGTGCACCAATGCAGTCCTCGCAAGTGACCCTCAGTGCTATATAATGCATTATGCACCATGATGACATTTCAGGGTTGTGTCTGAAATCCTATGGTCAGCATGATCCTTTAATCCAGTACTGGTGGGTAACTCGCCAAGTCCATGATATATTAAGGCATGATGCCTAAAGAGTTAGGGGGTTCATGATGCAAGTTACTCGCCAGGGCTGCATTCATATATTACAATAATGATTGGTCTAACACTCCCGGAAGTTTATCGTGATCACGTGTACCTAATACTGCAATTTCATTGGTTGAACAGTATGCATAATTATTCAGTTTATTGTATTGAATAACATTCACTTCAATATGTGCCCAACACATGTGACAGTGAAGGTTTCAGCACTACAACATGAGCCCATCCTGCCCTTTTAAATTGCTTATATCGGAATTTTCTCAAGTTTTCTAAATGCTACCTAGTTGGATGATATGACGCCGTTACACCAGGGACATCTAGGCCTAAATTCCCTGGTCAAAAATACCGTATTATTCTGACCCTTTATAGACCACCGAAGAATTCCAACTACAATAATTGTTATAAAATGTTGAAAAGACTAGTGAAATCCCAAATTTGCAGGAATAGAGAACTTTGGTTAATGGGTGATCTAAATGTAAACACGCTTCAACGTAATAGTCCTAAATGTAAATCAATGTTTCGATTTCTGAAAACTTGTAAATTAAAATATCTCCAAACTAAACCGACTCACTACCACCCCTACGGTAAATCCACTCTAGATCACATATACACTAACTGTGCGCATGTACATTCGGCTGGTGTCATGAATGACATGTACGGAGACCATGCACCGGTTTATGTAATTAAAAAACAGGTGAGACCAGTAAAAAACCGTGAAACTGTCAAGGTTACCGGTAGGTCGTACAAGGGATATGTGAGTGCAAATACTAGGACCTTTGTGGATCAGTGCGACTGGTCAATGCTGGATCACTCCGAAAGTGATCAATGTATTGACTTCTTCATTGATAGGTTAACTGGTTACCTTGATGTACTTTATCCTGTTAAGACTTTTGAAATATATACTAAACTTGCGGAGGGTTTTACCCCTGGTATTGTACGCTTGTTAAACTTGAAAAACAGACTACTTAGAAAATCCAGACATGTTGGCGCTGGTATCTTTAATACCTACCTTGTCACGGTTCGTGCTATTGATAAAAGAGTTAATTTGTTACTAGCCAATAACCGCCTACACAGCATTAAGTCAAAACTGGAACGTTTTAAAGATGACCCTGCTCGTTTTTGGGCTGAGGTCAATGTTGTATGGAAAGGGCCGAAAAAGCAAACTGTTATGAAGCTTAAAAGAGACGACGGCAGCCAGGTGGCCGATATTGATTTGTCTAATTATGTCAATATATACTATAGCAGCATTGGTCAGACATTGGCTGCTAAGTTTGTAAATGTCGTCTTGCCAGTCCCTCTTAATGAGCTTGATGTAGTTCTAGATCGACCAAGGTTGGCGCTACATGTCGTTGCTGTGAATAATATTTTGAAAATTGTTAGGAAATTAAAGGTCAATAAATCTTCTTGTATCCCAAATATAAAAACAGTAGTCATTAAAGATGCGTTACTGCATAAACCAAACATACTTCTCAACATTGTTAATAAGTCCGTTACGGACGGAGTTTTCCCAGACTGTCTTAAACAAGCAACTGTTGTACCCTTGCCAAAGTCAGGCGATTTGTCAATGGTGACGAACTGGAGACCAGTAAGTCAGCTCAGTGTTTTTTCCAAACTACTTGAAAAAGTTATTCATGCTCAACTTATGACTTATATTTTGGATCATAATATAATTGATAAGAAACAGTTTGGTTTTATGCCAGGTCGCTCTACTACTGGTGCGTGTATGGGATTGGTGCAAAGGTTGTTCGAATGCATAAATAGGGGTGAGGTGGTTGCTGTAGTCTTTTTCGATCTGAGAAAGGCTTTTGATACAGTCAACCACCTCATCCTCTTAAATAAGCTATATGAAATTGGATGTGATGAATCCTGTGTAAACTGGTTTAGGAGCTATCTCTCTAACAGGAGTCAGTGCACTGTAGCGCCGGGCCGGAGTCCAGACATCACTAAGTCTGCTGAATGTACTATTACCTGTGGTGTCCCCCAGGGCTCCGTGCTAGGGCCATTACTTTTTAATATCTATATAAATAATATTGTTGAGTCTTTACATTATTCTGAATTTTTCATGTATGCGGATGATTTGGCTATTCTGGTTAGTAACCGCGATCCGCTACTTGTACAAACACTATTACAGTCAGATATCACCAGGCTGGGCATGTGGTGTGACAGTCATATGCTGACAGTAAACACCTGTAAGACACATGTACTGTGGTGTCACAGTGCGGGTGATGTCAGAGACTTTGGTAATTTTGATCTTATGCTAAAACAGAACAAGCTGAAAGTGGTTTCAACCTTCAATTACTTAGGTGTTCAAATTGACGCGACTCTAAGTTTCGAATCACATTGTACAAAGGTGTTGAGATCGGGCAGGGCTAAGTTGAGCCATCTCAGGAGGCTCAAGAAACACATGGACTTTACTTTATCTTTACTAATGTATAAACAAATGATCATCCCATCACTGGAATACTGTGCTTTTCTACTGGAGAGTGGTCCTGAAGGAACCTGTAGGGAACTCCAAACTATTCAGAACCACTGTCTACGATGTTGCCTTGGGATCATTGATCCTCGTGATATTATTATTGATGCACTACATGTAAGGTGTGACTGTGATAGGTTGTCCACTAGACGACGTAGGAGTATTCTGGCCCTAATGTATAGACACACCAGAAATGGTGATAATTTAATTGTTCCTAATAGGGTACTCAGGAGTAATGCCCTACGTAAAATTAAGCTACAGCGACCTAAAGGAGCATTGTACCGTAGGAGCCCAATATATAGGGGTGCTCTACTTTGGAATGAAGTTAATGCTGAGGTTCAAAATGTTGAAACACTTTTGCTGTTTATGTCAAAAATCTGAGGTTCAATCAAAAGTGTCAATTTAATGTCAATTTGTATGTTCAGTGGTTAATGTTGTCTTGGTTGCTATGCTCGTCTTACGATGTGTTCGGTCGAACCCAGCATAGACTAGAAGCAAATCGACCGGACTGTATTAACTTGAATGTAAAAGGGAGTGCGATCATTCTAATCATTGACGTAAACGTCAAGTCCTATACTGGTTGAGATGAGCTGCTAATTGATGTCTATAATGAGGTTATGTTGGATGTTTAATGCTGGTATGGCCCTCTTATTACGACCTGAACTATGTCCAAAAGTGTTCTACTATCTTCATTGCCTGCTTTGTCTGTCCTGTTTTTTCTGTGTAGTAAATTGTGAAGAATTACTATTTGTCATATACGAGCTATATTATGTTATTATGAATCATGCTGTTGTTTTGTCGGAGCATGCAAATGTATCCAGAGTCATACTTAAATGACACGGTATTGAAAGGCGCAACTTGTTGTGTATATTTTTGTGTCAATAAATTTTACAAAACTCAAACTCAAACGACCGCTTTTATTCTCCCCTTTGACCTTAATTGGCAAATAAGATCAAATTTGAGGAAAACGGTGTGTAAGGAACAAAGTATGGTTTTAATCCACATCCTAAATCAATTTAAGAAGGTTGAATTGTTAGTCCAAATCATCGGATAAATTCACTTTAGCTTTATATATTTAGGTTTAAATCATTTCTCATACTCTGACATCATCGAGAATTGGAATGTACCGTTGTAAATCATCTATCTTTCTCCTAACCTAATTGACACAGAATGCAGTAATACATATCTTGGGTGATTTGTCTATTAGAAGCAGCTACCATATCCAGGTCAAATACCCATGCATCTTTATGCACCAAGATGACTACTGCTTGTACATGGGTGCTGCATTAATCATATGCAGTACACCAATCTACAGTGGTGATTCACTCAGCTCTTGCTGTAGGTAACAGAGACATCTTTATCTGCCTTTTACAATGTAATCAGGAGGAAGTGTCATTTAGAAATCTAGTTAGGGCCTAGTAGAAGGAGAACAAGATGTTAATAAGATATGTACGTATTACGTCTCAACACTTACCTTAACATAGATATTTTTGCGTGTGTACAGATTTGGGGATTCCCCCCCCCCCCCAAAAAAAAAAAAAAAAAAAAAAAACTAACAATCTCACCCAGATTTAAACTCGCGGATTTCCGAAATTTGGTACTTAATACTGGGTTAATATTTGCACTTTACATATCTTTCAGGATTTTCATTTCCGTGGAATTTTCAAAATATTTATAGCGCGAAAAATAAAATGCATTTGCGGTATCACCCACGAAGACAGATTTAGTGTGATGTAGCTGTATAGTGATGCTGCATAATAGATGTGCTCTGGGTGACGTTTACATACTTGTATCGTGTTGTGCCTGTCATGCGCTGTCACAAAATGTGACAAGGATGATGCATCTAGTGAGTGCAAAGACATTTAACTGTCACATGTTCAGATTAGTGAGTACTTCTACTGTGTCTCAAATATCGCTATGCTCCAATATAAAATGTTCTCAAGGGAATACGATGTAATACAGAGTATCTGAATTATTGGCCACAAAAGCCAAAGGCTTCCCCCATGCCCGTGAATACATAGCCGGTGACATGTGTGGCCGTTCTCTAAGAAATAATGTCGCCCAGTATGTACACTTTATAAGTCCGCTGAACGAAAATGGACAAAATTATCCAAATTGTAAATAATTACTAACATGAGCATTTATAGAGCCCTCAATTAAAAGAGATTTTCTTCCTACACTACTGTACACTAGACCAGCACAGAAATCCTACTGTCTGTCCAACCAAAACAAACTATTCATCAATTGAGTCTACATGGCGCTTGGGGTATATTCAAGAGTTTCCTATCTTATTTATGGCAATGATTTACACATCGTTTCTAATCGGATGGAAACAATGCCGGCCAGGCCTGTTTACGGTTATCCATATTCTACCGCCATTTCTCACACTTGTTGCGCAGGAACAGGCGGGAACCAGAACCGGAAGTAACACAGACGGCGTTCCTGCCGTCCTGCTGGATTCATCACACTCCATACACATGGTCTGTAGCAATCTCCCAGCTGATTTTCTCATCTTTTTATACCGGCACTACTTCCTCTCTGCCAAATCTCAGTGGATCGCCCTGAAAACTTACCTACACCATGCTTTAAAGATAACCATATATTCAACCATGTGTTTCTTCAAAATATTCAAAGGAATGTATGAAGAGCAAGTAGCACTCTTGATTTTATGGTCGAAATTGGACACATTCCTGAGAACTCTTTTTCATGTAGGGCCCTGTAGTGTGGGTACAGTCTTATTTGAGACTGTGCTGGAAGAGTGGGCCTATAGTGCAGACAATACACACTAGACTGCCTTCTATTGCCCCATCCTCTAAATATCATACTGTTTTAACATTTGGAAAAGATTTATGTAGGATTAAAGATATGGAAAAATTGAACCATGCCAATCTAACCAAAGCTCCCATGTCCAGATGAAAGACATATTCATATCCATTTGCATTGTTTAAAGCAGTTACAATAAACCTTGGTTGTTAGCCTACCTTGGTTATAATTGGAAAGTGAGTGTGAGAGGAAAAATTGGCTCATGATAAAAGTGTTTGAAATCATTTTCCACTATATTCCTAATCCTATGTATTAAAAGCTCGATTATACGTCTCGGTTAATAGCAAAATAAGTATGCTAAATAGAATTTGGCTTATAACCGGGTTATACAGTATTTGATGCCCATATTCACCACACAACAATCACGTAGTGCATGACAACCCTTACTGACTATAGGAGTCAGTCACCGCGGCTACCCAGAGTGAACGGCGGCCATGCTTGCCGGAAGTGAGGTGGATTATGGGGGAATCATAGCTGGTCAGTCAACAGACCTTATAAATATTGGAAACACTTGGTGGTAATATTATGCAACTTGTTTCAATATTGTACCCAACACATGCGCCAAAGGATGGAGGGGTCAACAGTTCAACATACTCCTTTATATTCCAATATTGCAAGGTTTAAATGATGAGTTACAGGGAATCGGAATTGGCAGTTATATCTTTATTCTAAAATAATTTATATAACCCTACAGTTTGAGACACTCCTGAATGGTTGGCACGATGCACCAATGAAGCACCAGCGAGTTACTCACCAGAGCTCTATTGGTGCATCATGACGATAAATCCTTTATCGAAATGCCGTATTTAAAGGATTGAGCCCTACTTTACCCTCAGTGTGCATGCACCTTGCTGTGATACACACCAAGCATACTATAGCCGCAGCTTCTACATGAGGTTTCACGGTAGATATACCTTGTTGTGATACATGGCGGGCTGCCCGATACCAAGTACCCCTTGTGAAGCTATCTGTAGATAATCTGTAGATATCTCCTCCTCTAGACCCATCTCCTCCTGTTATCCCCCTCACACACAGGGTGTATCTTATCCACTGTCTTCTATCACTTATCCACTCACTTTGATATATTGTAGTTGAGATTAGCTTTAGATTGGGTTAGGTTTAGCACGAGCTTGGGATTAATGAAAGAAATATTCAATACATGCCATGAACTTTTGAAGATTGCTCAGGAATTTAATGAGAAACCGAGCTTTATCGGAATTTCAATTTGACATTGCAATAATGCAGCAAGGTTTGTTCTCCGCATACAAATGCCAGGAATGGTCGCCTGTGCACTGTTTGCTTTGCGGTAAGGCCTAGAGTCTCATAGAGAGCTAGAAGAGTTGCTTTTCAATATATATTGAGAATATACCAGATGCTTTATTATCAGAGTGCTCCATTATCTTCCGTGGTTGCTTATTATGTCTTGATGTTTTGTGTGGTAATATGGCAGTGTACTCAACTTGTGTACACACGTACATGGAGGCATTAACCCAATTTGGGACTATTCCACAAGTCTATAAACCACCTGGATATGACAAAAGACTGATTAATATTGTAAAACAGTTAGCTATACAGATAGGGGATGACTTGCATGTTTGTCCAGAGGCCCACTTGACATGACGGTGGTAAATCCAATGCACCAAACTCTGCATACCTGCATGTATCATTACACAATATAAGCAGCTATTGTGTCTATTTCTAAACTCCATAAAGCCCCTGAATATGACAAAGACTAATTGGTTAATAAAGTAAAACAGATAAAATAAATACAAACCATGGATGCCTGGCATGTTTTAGAAGTATATCTGTATATCTGTACTATTACATGATGTCACATAAGCCTGCACCTGGTGCCCATATTGCAATCATTCTCATTACCAACTGACTTTACACAGACAATAAGGGTTGCGGCATATTTATTTATATCTATTTTGTACGAGAAGATAAAATAGCCATTCCCGTATATCTACACTCGGAACATTGCTAGAGCTTATCCAGCTTGGAAAAATCATGTTCCAGTCGTATTTACAGTCTGGCTGGATTTATAGATATATAATGTAACATCATGTTTAACATCTTAAACACTGACGTTGTAAATGTGTACGCTACGTGAAAACACGGAATACAATTACCCGGTGGGCGTCTCACCCAAAGTTACTTGCACGGACAGCTTGTGGCAGGTGCTTACACGAAGATCAGGTACTTACCTGAAAACAAGGGAAAAGAGGAATCATTAGTTACAGTCAATGATTGATTAACATTCAACGATTACTTGGCACTTTAACTTTAAAGACTTCTTCTGTGCTAAATTACTCAACAAGAATTGCAGTTGTTGCAGCGTGAAAAAATGCCTCAGGCTCTGCGTGACATCAGTGCGACGAAGTGTGACATCACAACTATGTCAGAATAGCTGTTGCTAGGCTACCAGCAGCAAACAAATAGAAAAATTGAATTCCTCAGGTCCAATTTATGGGGTAGGTATGATTATAATTAACCTCAGGACCATGAAAATGGGTGTTGCTAGGCAGATAAACAATAAGAATGTATGTTGCTAGGCAACCAGCTGTATTAGCAACAAACCAATAGACCCATTGAATTCCTTTGGTCCATGTCAGGGGGGTAGGTATGATTATTGACCAGTTTCCCTTACTGTGTAAGGGAAGAACTGGTCATATTTAGGTGCTACGGCCCATTGACTTTGCCTTGGCCGTACCCTCCATTCACTTAGCATTGGGCAGTGATCAAGGGTCCAACTGTGCACATTGTCTATACCCGGAGCTCCCTTAGTCAGACCTCTTGAGTCCTCAGCCTGTGTTAAGTGCTACTCAGGTAGTAGTCCTCCCCTCCCACCTGTATGCGGATAACCTGCCCCATTGGCCCCAGTGCTAAAGGTCCTAGTTCCCTATATGCAATAGTTATATTCTTAATTGTTTGTTGCTACTTGTGTATTATTGCTCAGCCCACCCGCCTTGTCTGCAGTCAATCTGGCACTAGCACTGATCCCATACATCTCAGTCCGCTTGGGTTATAATTATAGGCTCATTGAGCCGTGTACCAGCCCCCAAGTCAGCAGTAGAGTGTGGTTATGATCCCATACATCTCAGTCCGCTCAGGTTATAATTATAGGCTCATTGAGCCGTGTACCAGCCCCCAAGTCAGCAGTAGAGTGTGGTTACGATCCCATACATCTCAGTCCGCTCAGGTTATAATTATAGGCTCATTGAGCCGTGTACCAGCCCCCAAGTCAGCAGTAGAGTGTGGTTACGATCCCATACATCTCAGTCCGCTCAGGTTATAATTATAGGCTCATTGAGCCGTGTACCAGCCCCCAAGTCAGCAGTAGAGTGTGGTTACGATCCCATACATCTCAGTCCGCTCAGGTTATAATTATAGGCTCATAGCAGAGGTTAGAGTTTCCCCTGCTACTACGTCACAGGGTCCTGGGTGGGGGGCAAACAACAGCCTCCACGTGGTTAGGTAGTTGTACCATGATAGGATTATTAGACTAAACCTTTATTATATGTATTTGCCTGAGTCGTAGTAAATTCTGCAGATTTTGCTATTGTTATACTTATGGTATATAAGAGAGTACCGAAACATATATGTCACATACTGGTATATGTATTTCATACCAATTTACAATGCATTTATGTGACCGTTACTGTGTGAGATATGGTTCATATACCCTATAACGTTTCACCCACATGGCCTTTGTTTGCCCCCCACTGTTCTATTATTGGGTGCAATCTACAACTCTAACCTCTGCTATAGAGCCGTGTTCCAGCCGCCCAGGTCAGCAGTAGAGTGTTGTGACGATCCCATGCACCTCAGGCCGATCAGGTTGTAATTATAGGCACATTGAGCCATGCACCAGCCGTCCAGCCGCTGGACTGCCTGCCCCCCCCCCCCACTTTGCCTGCTAAACTCATGGCTGGACTGCCTGCCCTGGTCTATGCCCCCCCCCCCCCAGGGGGCCCTTCTCCTCGCCCTTAAGAATGTACACGAATGCCCCTCAATCTCCATAGACACTGAAACTGAAACTGATCTTGCAGTGTGCTGCACCTTCCTCAACCCTAGCAACCTCGTTATCAACTTCAGGACCATGGAAATGTGTGTTTCTAGGCAAATAAACAATTAGAATGGCTGCTTCTAGGCAACCAGCTGTATTAGCAACAAACCAATAGAACCATTGAATTCCCTCGGTCCATATTAGGGGGGCGGGGGGTAGGTGTGACTATAATCAACCTCAGGACCATGAAAATGGGTGTTGCTAGGCAGATAAACAATTAGAATAGCTGTTGCTAGGCAACCAGCTGTATTAGCAACAAACCAATAGAACCATTGAATGCCAGGCACCACCAGGTGGCTATGCCACCACTTCGGCATTAAAAAAAACTTGATTGCACTGTAAATAGTAAGTTATGTACACAGTAGAATCTACTGAAGTTTTACAGCAACTGCTGTAGATTTACAGTATATTCTGCTGTCTACCTACGATAAACTGTACACCTACAGTAGATTCCACTGTACACCTACAACAATGGCAACCAACTGTTCACAGTGTGTGTAAAGTAAAGGAGTGGTCTTTACTTGACATGAGGCTTGGTGGAATTTCTATTTTCTATCCTAGGTTTTCAGGCAATGTAACCTGAAACACACCTTCTCAACAGCCAAAAATAAATAAATAAAACGAATGAGATACATTATCTTACAAGGCAGACTACAACGATTAAGAAGCCTTGCTTCAAAGGAAAGAAAATCTCATTTGAGCTGTGTTTTTTGGCCTGGCTAGGAGACTAAGACAAGCCCTCTAGCTGGAGTTACGACATAATGTCCCTCTGCAGGATGTAGGGATGCTTGTGAAGTATGTAGCATCCTTACCGTTATTTTGAAGACATTTTTCCTACAATGTTTTTTTTTTGGTGTCTTTTTGGCCTGGCCAGGAGAGAGCAGCAAGCCCCCTGAGTGGACTTGGGACATCATGTAGAGGCCTCCTGCAGTATGCAGCAGCCCTCAGGGCGGCCCGCCCACCTCACTAATAACCCGGCCCGGCACCAAGATGGATGCCGCACGCGGGACCAATCTAACTTAGTCAATCTTTAAATAACAACAAGTAAGGCTCTCCTCCATCCAGGACCGACATGCAATATGTACATGTTAAGGGCCACATAGTGCTTCAATGTGCTGTGCATCTTCTTGTCATAATG
Organism: Harmothoe impar; assembly: GCA_947462335.1. Taxonomy (NCBI): domain Eukaryota; kingdom Metazoa; phylum Annelida; class Polychaeta; order Phyllodocida; family Polynoidae; genus Harmothoe; species Harmothoe impar. Next base: position 33,014,745 of record OX381718.1, read on the forward strand.
CATGAATGCAGCCCTGGCAAGCATCTTGCCATTGTTCTATTTGTTCTATGATACAGTCCCAATGAGTAGGAATGAGTTTTAATATTTAAAGTATAACCTGCCTACCATGGTAACCCTGCAGGGAAGTCTTGCTGACTTGAGCAGTGTTTAGCATTGCATGGATGAATCAGTGTCTTTGTGCCCATACATCCTCCTGTGTATTCTGGCTGTAGTATCATGCTGTATATGTGTGTGTGTGGGGGGGGGGGTGGAGGGGGGGCTGTCACAGTGGTAGTAACATGACCCAGACAGCACTCCTCTGTGCTCTAACCCCTTAAGGATGGTAATAATGCATTAATGCACCATGCCTTGGTTGTCATGATGCATGAATGCATCCCTGGTGAACAACTCGCCAGTGCTGCATTCATGCATCATGCCGACCCTACTTGATTGAGACTCTCCCGTAGCGTCGGCATGATCCACTAATGCAGCATCTGCGAGTCACTTGCCGCAACTGAATTAGGGCGTCATGACAAAAAAGGCATCCTTAAAGGTTTAAGCCTATTTTATTTCTGTTTTATTCCTTCTTTATGTCCTGTTTACCTCGTGTTTCCCACCCCTACTGCCTGAGGCATGCATGTAGGCATCTCCTGTCTATGTTTTATGTTCATGGATGCAGGCATCTACCGTCTTTGCTTAACCCTTTAATGACAGCATCATATCCTTGGTCGGCATGGCGAGTAATCCGCCAGGGCTGCATTCAAGCATCATGCCAGCCCTACAGGTAATCCACTCCCAAAGGGTCATCATGATGCACCAATGCAGCACTGGCAAGTTACTTCGCTGGGGCTGCATTGGTGCATGATGACAAATGTCATATTTTAGCGACATGCTGTCCCTAAAGGGTGGACGTACTTGGCTGCCGGCTATAGACCGTGAAGCAGCAGGGCGGGGTGGTCTGCTGCTGGGAGGCACCACATAAACTACAACCACCCCTGACCCGCCTAGTGACATGAAATACTGAGAGCCATGGAATATGCAGTAGGTGGGTGGTTCGAACCCAACACTGCTGACAGGTAGCCTGCAGGTCGGGTCCCTGGCCTCTAACTTGCCAGATCCAGCATATCTATATTCCTGCAGGACATAACTTCTACAATTTCCCTCAGCAGAGTTTCCATGCCCCCCCCCCTTGGCAGCTATTCGTACACGTCAGAGTAATAGGTAGACAGAGGTCCATGATGCTCTATCTGAATGACAGGAGAATCCAGGAACCCAGCTATGCTGCTGGTGGTGAGTAGGTGTTACTTGTTGGGGACAGAGATTAGGAGGGAAGGGGAGCCCTTTTTGGAAGAGCCCTTGGGCTCAATGATGGTCGGCATGTTATGATGTGAGTGACATCAACAGTGACAGTGTGAGGCTGGTAGAGACATCGCTCATTGTAACTCAGCGTCAACTTGTGTCCAGTGTTCGGACAAGCGGACTCAATTTTGACTGTTAATCCTAGGAAAGTAATACACCCTGCTATAATACGTGTTTCCTATGGTAAAGCATGTATTGCAAAAAGAGGCCGCAGTGCTGAAGCTTTGGCTGTTGGGTGACAGTACAGGATCCCGGGTACAGAATACAGAAGGTTATTGGTTGTTGTGGCTGAGGAGCCTGGTGTAGGGTTACTGCGGTGTTAACCGCCGCCTGCACCAGGTATTGCCAATAACGACTGTCAGCCCTGCATCTCTCGGTAACTGTACAACCATATTACGCCTTTAAGGACCGCGTAGGGCTTACCCTTTATTGATGCATGCAGCACTGTGCAGTCCTGGCGAGTGACTGACAGGCCTACTTTCAAGCATCATGCTAATCCTATGTGGTTAATTCCTCTCACCACCAGATTTCTCTAAATATTTGCCAAACATTTGAAAAACCATACATATCAAAATTGAAATGACGTGTTGCCACGGCTACTCCTTGTTGAATATGACAGAGGATGTCATGAGCTTTAGTTTGATACCAAACATGAAGTGCTTTGAATAATACCTAAAAAGATATTTTCATCAATTTCCAGTAATATTTGTACATTTAGATCAGTAGGTTAGATGCTCTGGCCGCTTTAGCGGTCTGCTGGGGTTGAGAGAGTTGTAAATTGTGTAGGACCGTGATGATGCAATATTATAATCACTTCTCATTAAATTTGTCACCATGATCCCAGTTGTGCGATTCATGCAGCATATGGGGTTGATATTCTCCTGAATGGTCGAGTTTATGCACAAATGCTCTGCGGCGAGTTGCTCACTGATATCACAGGGCTTTACAATACTGACAATACCGACAACCAAATTAAAATATAACCAGACAGAATTGTTTCTTTTTAAAAACCTGCTTAACAGAGAAAGAGCAATTTAAAACCTGCAATGCTCAGTTCTTAAATGAATCTCGCCACCGTTTGGGATTAATTTCATCGTTCCGTTTTTTTCCTGGAAATTTTCCAGGCGCCAACAGTTTGTTTTCAGTAATTAATCTGGAACTGGCTCCATGTTCCAGCATTATTGTCAGTTTATCACATTCTCTTATGGTAATCTCACTGTTATTAGACTTGAACGCTTGTCCCTAGAATATCGGTAGCTAGTTGAGGACATCCCAGTATTTTAACACACCAGACCCACATCATTCGACATATCAATCATACATATATATATATATATATATATATATATATATATATATATATATATATATATACATGACCGATATGCATAATGTCAGTTGGCCCAGGACTATATCTGCTAACGCTGCAGCAGACAGTCGGTCGTCCCAGGCTGTGACAATGCATCAGATGTCAACCGTCTCCTCTGTCAGGCTAATCGGAAGGGACAGAATGGTTTAGCGCTTTAAGGGCTGCTTTGTTCTTTGATGTGCTTTGATGCCCTTTTCTCGTTGATGCATGAATGCAGCCCTGGCGTATGACTCGGCGGTGCTGTATTCAAGCATTATTTGAGCCTTCGGGAGTTTATCATCCCCATAGGGTCATCAAGATGCATGAATGAACTACTGCATCTACGCATCATGATGACAAAAGGGCATCAAACATTAAAGCACTAGGCGGCAGAGCCGCTGAATGCGAGGCTTATATTTACATCCTACATTAGTAGCGGGATACACCTGCACACATATGGAACTCGTGGGGACTATTTGGCTTGAGGGATTCTTTCCTTGCATTGATATGATACTGCGTTAGATTGCATGGGCCCCAAGAAGGGATTTTTACATTCTGCCTTCTATCACAAATGGATTCTATTACTAAAGGAATATGAACTTCCCTCTGACAATGTACTAGGTGTGATCTCACCCGGTAACTAGGCACACACAAGTTATGTGTTTGAATTAACATGATTTGATAACCTTGTCCAGGACGGTCAAATGTATTTTATTGTTAACCTGTATGAGCCCAGACGTGCATGATTTAAGTAACCGATCAGTGTACCTCTGTCAGAAATTGCCTCAAGTATTTAGAAATTTAAATAAAATTATATGCTTCGTCACTGATCGCCACCATCTGTGTTGTATGATTATATCAATATAAGCTGCATCCCTGTTCATGGGATACACATCATTTCAGAGATACAGGAAGTGTGAGAACTCATTTCATCTACGTTATATTTCATTTCACTCAAAGTTGAAATATTATTGCCCATTGAGAGACAGTTGTCAACACTATGTGTACATTTTTCTTCTCGAAAGAGTGCTGTATTTTCCTCATCCATGGTGATGTGATGGTAGCATTTGTGCAGTGTCTAGTGGCTGTGTGAGAAGTATATTTGGTGTGCAGACCAGCATGTGTAGTGAGTGTGTAAGTAGTATAGACACAGTGTTGGCATGTGTAGTGTATGTGTGTAGGGGCAGTGTGTGAGTAGTACAGAGACATGACCACCTGTTGCAGGCACAGTATATGTACACAAACACAGAGGCCGGTGCCTGGGACCGAGTCTGCACAGGCTCTACCGTCTCCACACGTCATCCCAGTAAGGATGTGTGTCTCTAAAATGCGAAATGTGTCATCATGATGCTTGAATGCAACCCTGGAGAGTTGGCTGCATTGGTGCATCATGCTCTCCGGGAGGGTATCAACTCTTCAGGGTTGGCATGAAACTTGAATGCAGCACTGGTGAGTTGCTCGCCGTGGCTCTAGGGCATCATGCCGTCTTTAAAGGGTTAAGACAAACATCTCCCTATATATACAAGATCGGAATCTAGTGCCTAAGAAATATTTCAAGACCTCTCATCTACTAGACTCCTTGATCGGCAGCAGTACTGGAAAAAATATCCTGTGTGGAGGGCTGGCTACCATTGTATACAAAACCAGCAGTATATTCAATATTTGGCGGCTAGATATACGAGGGTATTGCATTTAAACTGGAAATAGGTTTTCAGAAATAGCCCCAAATAAATTTTCAGGCACAGCAGGAAAATCAGCTAATTCTTGAGCTGGGGCTTCTTGGGCTATGAAATTGTGTACAAAACCCCAAATACATTTTCAGACACAGCAAATCAGCTAATTCGTGAGCACTAAAAACTTGATTAATGGTACGTAAAATCTATGTTTGATCGTTTTACTTCCCCTGTTCCGTTCTAGATATCTACATATATCTCTCAATACTTATTCATTCTCCTCTTCACAAGCAAGCACAGTTAGACCAATAACAAAATAACATGTTACAAACGTCTTATTTAATTGATACATCCATGGACCCGCATACCTATCTCTATCCGTGAACAAGGATTTATTGATTTCCCTCATTCTATCCATATTTAATGGTAACGTTGCCAGGTAACACAATTATATATAATCTGTTTGTCTTCTAATTGTGCCAACACACAAACAGGTTACCCAGCAAAAATAACATGTTTTTTGTTTACTTTGTAAACTTCCCATAAGGCCACTCCAAATGATATACATGTTTCTCATCACCGCGCCCATCACCTTTGGGAGATTTTCTTTTCTTTCTTTGCAAATCTCTATGAGAAACATGACAAAATTAGAGGAATATCAGAATAGTTGGTATCAAATTAAAGCATAGAGTGCAGCAAATGTAATGGACTGGAAGAACCATGCATATCTATCACCTTCCCAAGTCCTCAATCTATCAATCATTAAAATGTGAATTTGGTTCCCCAAGAGCCTGCAATACCCTATACAATTTAGGCCTCACACAAAAGGGAAAACAAAGCACCCTCGTCATATCTGCCACGGCTTAGTGATGAGAAACAAGTGTATTATTTGGAGTGGCCTCACGGTGTATGATGTATGGGCCGCGTTCTGCCTGCTGGACCCATCAATAACCTGCAACTGGAACAGGGTATGACGTCATCGTCAGTCTCAAATAGCTGACAGGGCGGAGGAGATTGCAATTGGGGGGTAATATGTTTGGACATTTGTCAACTATGTAGGTTAGTTTTTCACATTTGTTCTCTTAGGGGAGGACCCACTGTTTGGCATATTCCGTTGTTGGGGGCGAGGGGGAGGGGGCTGTTGACAACTCATTAAAGATGTCCACTGCTCGAGTGTCTAATGAAGTTTAAATTCCATGCATAGCTTGAACAGAAGCGTTACATTTGTTCTTGTTTTCTAGTTGAGTCTAGTGGTTCGAACGTGGATTGATCTGATTCTCGCCAACACACCCAGGGACAATAATCATGTTATCATTGACCTCATAACCCTTATAATAACCATTATATCTTCATGGGGGTTTCTGATTAACCCTGTAAGGGCGGCATAATGCATTAATGCATCATGCCCTTGGTCGTCATAATGCATTCATGCAGCCCTGGTGAGTAACTCGCCAGGGCTGCATTCATGCATCATGCTGAGCCTTTGGGGTTGAAACACTCCTGTAGGGTCGGCATGATGCACCAATGCAGCACTGGCGAGTTACTCTCAGGGGCTGCATTGGTGCATCCACCCTTAAAGGTTTTAGAAGAAGGTTGGGGAGACATAGAGGCACATTCATGTTGGTTATCATTGGAAATAGGTGACCTCAAAATGTGCCATTCAAGGACAGGGTAATAAGGCAAGGTGCATGCTTAGTTGTCTTTGTGAGTGCTGACATTGTAGTCCTGAGTCATGGTGCTAATGGGCTGCTGTAGATGGGTATCCCTCTAAGGGCTGCATAGTGCTTTAACCCGTTGAGGATGCATGTCATTAAAAGATGACATTGGTCGTCATGATGCACCAATGCAGCCCTGGCGAGTAATTCTGGGTGCTGCATTGGTGCATCATGACGACCCTTCGGGATTGTCTCAACCCAATAGGGTCAGCATGATGCTTGAATGAAACACTGGTAAGTTACTTGCCAGGTCTGCATTCATGTATCATGACGACCAAGGGCATGATGCTTCAATGCATTATGCAGTCCTTAACGTAAAGCGCAGGTTAAGGTAAAACGTACATACATCATGCAGACCCCCATGTGTTAACACCCCCCCCCCCCCACAGCTATCTACCAGGGCCGCATCAAAACAACCAAAGACACATTAATGCAAGGCCTGGTATGACGCACGCAGGCTGGATCTCTAGATCTAACTGATGCATCAGGCTGAACCACTGACCTTTTTGCTAAGGTGACAAATCTTTTCGTCTCCCCACCTCCCCCTGTTGTTAAAAGAAGACCACTCCCTAACTTCACCAGTAGCTAGTTACCCAACAGGGCTGCATCTTGACAACCAATAGCACATTAAACCACTGTGCAGCTCTGAAAGGCTGGGGATTTACTTCATGGCTTCCCTTTCACAATATGGTTTATACAGCAATGGCCAGTTACTACCCCGGCTCTTTTTCAGGACCGGCACTTAAAAAGGCCATTACAGTAGGACATTAGAATACTGTATTGCCATTACAGATTTAAAATGGTCTTTGTGGTTATTTACCACATCTTTTGAAAATGTGATATAACTTCACATTATTGATGGCAGTATTGATTCTAGTGTTACAGCTACATTGTCTGTAGTTATCAGTCCATCAGACAAGCCATACACTACTCTGTGTCCACAATCACCATGCTATTGATCAAAGCTGAGGCCCCCCTTTCTTTTATTAGGTTCTAGCTCCCTCTTTCTTCTGTCACCAGTCTTCATTATAAACACTTTAAGGATGGCATAGTTAACATGATGCAGCCCTGGAGAGTAACTCGCCATCGCTGCATTCAAGCATCATGCCTACAACACAGAGTTGATAGACCCCCAAAAGTCTGTCTTATTATCAAATGTAGTTCCACTGACTTGCTTGTCTGTGTCATATTAGTGCATTATTAGACAAATGGAGCATTGAGACATTGTCGGGTCCTTAAATGATCACGTCTACCATCCTTCTTCTTCCCTTACAAGTCGTCCTTGTTCAGAAAATCAATTAGTCTGTAATTACAGTATAGAGGCAGCTGATGAAGTGCCGCTGGCAACACGCCTCGTGTTATGATGTAGGTCTCTGTTATATCATGTGGGAATCTTGGTCAACAATTTCATGATATTCCTAGTGGCAGTAACAATCAGTGAGTTATCCTGGTGACCCGAGGGTTAATTTGGCAATTTGCGACTCATTCCAGTTACTAAAAATCCGACCTACCGTTCTTAGTTTTTCGGGCCATGTTCCCTAATGTTATTGCTATCTTGGAATTTTGTCCCCATAGTTGTGAATTTATAAATTCGTAGATTTCTTAATCATAACTCTTTTATAGGTGAGATCTAGCAATGCGGCTAAATCTCTACCCCTAGAAAGTCAATACGCTTCCTAATCTTATGCTGTAAATGGGAAAGAGCATTCTGCTGCAATATACAATGGCATGCAAAGATATGTAAACAGATCCATTCAGTTCCCTCCCCTGTTCTACACTAATGCCTCTAACACAAGCTGACAAGTCCATATGGAGCATGACACCATCTTCATGCAGCAAGCCACATCCCATGATGGTGTAAACGTCTCAAATGACAATGCAATACAACAGTCCAACATGACACTGTAATACAACGCCGACTTGCACATCTGGCACATTCTGTAGCGATAGATGGTGCCACGCGGGCCAAATACCTCTCTGTACGGATGCAGTCAGCTTCTAGCGACTAATGTATTAGGCTTTATACGACTAGGTTTGAATCTATACCAAGAATGTGATAGGAGAGTGACGCCTCTGCTACAGAATAGAACCGCTCAGAACCGCTCAGAGAGTTGACCTCTACCCCAGAATGACGTGACACCCACAGACCCGTGCGTCTACTTGACGTCATTATAGTGTGGCACGTGACGTGTCGGGACGGCAGTCCTGCCGTAACGCTGGAGTACGTCATGGTTAAAGTCTGTTAGTATAGTAGCATACTCATTATATGTTGAGCCTATTGTCATCATGATACACCCATGTAATATTGGTGACTGAACTCGTTATAGGGCTGCATTCAGGTATCATGACGACTCTTGGACTGTGACGTGCAGAGTATTTTGATACAACACTGGGAGCCACCTGCAAGGGCTGCATTCATGCATCATGAGGGCAAAGGGCAGAGCACATTTAATCAGACCACTGGTAAGCCTCAGGGTTTGTTACATGACAACTAGTGTCACCCGTGACCTGATCATGTGCAGCTATCACGTGACTACATGCTGAGGTTACAATGTCATGGAGAGATAGCTGCACTAGGTCTGACTAGGACGCTGTCCATGACTTGGTGAGGGTCCTAACTCTGCAACCATCACTGTAAGATGTTGTTGTTTGTGAACAGCAAAATGTGCTGTAACTATACAGTACTTTAGCTGTTAAAAATAATACAGCAAATGTTGCTGTACATGTACAATTCTGTTACTGTAGATGCAGGTTTGAATCCCATAATCAGCAACCAGAGGGAGAGAGAGTAGAGAGGTGGAGGGAGTACCATACTCCACAGCTCAAATATTACCTGATCTTTTCAAAAGCCTATTGATGCAGGCTACATATAAGTGATTGCCCCTCTAGTTCAGTTGGTAGAGCAGTGGGTGATGGAGTCTGAGGGTCAGCGGTTCCAGTCCCGACAAGAAACTCTCATACAAACTACACTTCTCCTGATGCAATTCTAAAGTATGATATATTTTGGTACACTGAGATGTAACTATTGAAAATATGCAGAGGATAAAACCAATGTATCTCTACAATCTGCAGGAGAGATAGTAAGATTTACTTTGAAAAACATAGGCCATCAAGATTACACTCCAACTGATGGTAGTTCAGTACTTATTAGTACATTACTGCAATAGGGTAATTTTCATATCAACCCTTAAGACATGAACGATGTAGTTCTCTTTACCATTCACACATAAGTAGGAGGTGTTTCAATGCACCTGACATGCAGGATTCCCTGGTGTAGTGGTCATGGTTAGGGACTATGGATTGAAAGCTGGGGGTTCAAATCTCCAAGATGTTGAATATATGTGAGCCCTTTCAGAACTCAGGTCCGTGTCTACAGTAGATTCTACTGTAGGTCTACAGCAGAATTTACCGGAACCAAAGTTGCCCCAAATATTTGCTGTACAGGAACACTACTTACTCCTAACAGTGCATTGTTAACTGTGCACGGGGATCAATCCCAAATGGAGAACAAGTCCCCCAAAGCGATGACATGATGCATGGTGGTGCGCCTTCAATGAGGACGTCATGCAGCACTGCATAGCACATTAAAATACTATGCATCCCTTAAATGTTTAACACGTGACCACACTCCCTGCCAGTCCCTTACCAAACAGCCAAACAAGTTGAATGAACACCTTAACCTCCACTGTGCACAAGCAGGTCTGGGTGTCAGATATGTAATAGATATGGGGGAGGGGGGGTTTGTCCCGTTTGGGATTAGTGAAATGAAGATGCAGGGCAAGGCAGATTAAGTGGCCTGACTTGTGGCTGGGGTTAGGCTGGGATTATTGAGGATTAACCCTTAAAGACAGCATGTCCCTAAAATATGACATTTATCATCATGATGCGCCGATGCAAGCCCGGCGAGTAATTCAACCTGTAGGGTCGACATGATGATTAAATGCAGCACTAGCGAGTTACTCACCAGGGCTGCATTCATGCATCATGACGACCAAAAGCATGATCCATTAAGGCATCATGCCATCCTTAAAGGGTTGAGGAGGAACCCTTGACAGAGGACATAATCAGTGCCACAGCAGGTGGAGAGGATCTCTCTGTCATCTGCACCTTCTCATTGTTAACTGAAATATTTTCTTTGGGAAGCCTTTTTCTACAAGAAAATATAGATGTGCATTGTGGCTACGCAGGAGGAGGTCTGGGAAGGAGGCAGGGAGGGAGGAGGTCTGGGTGGTCATTCAGAATGACTTCCGAAATAATGAAAAAAATTGGTCGTGAAAAAATGTGAGTGTGAAATTTCAAGTTAACAAGTGGACTTGTGTTGGCTGATACACGCTTGACGATGGTGAGGGGGGGGGGGGGGTCATAACATCTGACGTAGTTCATATTATCAAATATAAGATAAGCATCCTATTTATATTGACATATTGGTAACCTGTTAAGTTACTACTTCTGACGATGACATGCTATGAACATGTGCCTTACTGTTGATCACCTAACCCAACTCGGGTCGTGACAATAAACCCCATGATTTCAGAAGTCATTCTAAACAACCGCTCAGTGTTAGTGGGAGGATGCAATGTCAGCCCCAGACAACCAACACAATACAAGGACCACTGAGGACAGGTCAGCGCAGGACATACTGAACTACATTTACTTTATGTATATTATGTAGCCTGAGCATCAGACATATGAATTAGTAAACAAACCTTATACATGATGTCACTGTAGTAAACCACTAGGTATCACCTCATCAATGGGACTCCCCCCCCCCCATACTGTATTTTAGCACTGTACTCATATCTTTACATCAACCTTTTTTTGTTATTTATTGGAAACAAATATAATCGTATACCTTTATGTCTAATGAAATGGCAGAATGCAGTATGGTGGCCGGGGAGGAGAGGGTGGGGTAGCTTCAAGTCGGCCAGACGGCAGCAGTTGGCTGTGCAGGGCTGGGTGTGTGCTACTCTCGTTCCCAAATCCTCCCAAGGCTCTGGTAACTGCCAAATGTTGGGATTTTGCTGGGTCTGGGCAACCCCTGCTGGTAGCTTGGAACCAGCGAACAGGAACAGGAAATGGAATCAGAAAGGCTGATGGTAAATCTACCTAAAATTACCATCATACATTCTGGTTCCATTTCCTGTTCCTGTTCGCTGGTTCCAGCCTACCAGCAGGGGTTTCCCAGACCCAGCAAAATCCAAAGTTCAAGGTCATTTTGTTGTCCCCAGAGCCTTCCTTCGGAAGGGTTTGGGAACGAGAGTAGGTGTGTGCCTTCAGGCCCCAGCGCCGAGCAGGCATGGACAGGGTCTGTGTGCAGGTGTGTATGTGCATGTGTTGGGGACAGGCTTAGCTGAACCCGCCAACAACTGCCTCTAGCATGTGTCTTGCCCTGTTGCATTGGTGCATCATGCTGACGGCAATAACACCTGACGGCAGCACTAGTGAGGTTGTATCATGGCACTGAAATGGCACGTGAATTAAAAAGTTGATGCCCTTGAAATCCTCCGGCGTCTCCTTTCCTGTGTCATATCCTCAATTCCTGTATGTTGCATAATGATAGGAAGTAGACCCATGTTGAGCCCTGGCCTCTGGCCTTGGCCTGGATTTTGACTGCTAATATTCTGAAAACAAGGCAAAAACCATACCACTAGGGCCCCATTGAAGTCCTTGACATGGTGTGCCTTTTAGGTCTGATCAACGTTAAAGGGCTCTTTGTGACTCAGGGTCGATATGTCTGCACCACTGTCTTCACAGGTGAAATGTACTGATGTCAACGTGTAAACACGGTGCTATCAAGGTCTAGTCATGGCCTAATCAGGGTCTAATTTAATCTGAGTATATTACTTACATGTGGTTGTATATAAGCCCTTGGTACTGCGTTTTAGAGGCACAAAGTGTATGAACTGGCAATGTCCGCCATTTTGTTTAGTGATGCCACGTGATATTGCAAAGCAACATACCACATCCTGGCAACGTGGCGTGGTGACGTCACATCATGATAGAACATCAGACAACTTTGATTATATTAAGTCACACAGGTGCATATTTCGACTAGGTTTGAACTATTTGTACTTAAAACATGCTCATAAAGGAAAGGAAAACAAGCTGATCATTGTACAAAGTCTGCAGTTTTCCAAACTTCTCTACAATGTGACAGGATTGTCTTACACATTGATATGCACGGGGTGGTCGATATATGGTATTGTACGTCTTACATACAGAAGGTAATGATTTCTGAATGGTAGAAGTGTACTAAGACTCTACCTTTGTCGTAGCACACACATACACAAAGGTGTATTCAGTGCAGCCTCCTGTGGTTAAGGAGGTCCCATTGTCATGTGTCAATGTGCTAATAGCATTGACTGCTTCCATAAGGCACCTTGTAAGACATCAACAGATCTACACTTGCATACGAGACAGGTATATGCTACATATATACACCTGTACCTCTTATCCTTCCACCTGGTTCATCTTTAGGCTCCAGAACTTAGTCAGTACTGGCTAATATATCAGTCAGTAGTACCTGACATGGTCGGTCATTTTCTGGCTCCCTAAACAACTAACCTAGGTTAGTTAATGCTGTCAGAGTGGTCAGTTCTGACCAAAATCCCCATGACTAACCTGGGATGGCCCCTACAGACTAAGGGCCGGAGCATTTAGATTTCCTGTGTAGGGCGGTTTCTTTCAGGAGTTTCTTCTTTCCGTGATAGTAGGTGGGCCGGGGAAGTCTGACATTTGAACACTTTGATATCTGTATAGGGTTGCAGTTTGGATTGCTGTGACATCCCAGTCTCTCCCATGTCGACCTCTGCCCTACCTAAACTGGGTTAGCCCATCCTTCCATGTCAGGGGCGGCGGAACCATTTAAAAGTTGGGGGGGCAAAGATATGATAATATTTTCGGTGGGGGGGAGGGGATAAAAGTCCTAAAAATATGGTACAGAAAAGAGATGATAAATTTAGGAACAAAATATAAGGGGTACCGGAATGTTGCAAGCGCAGCGCAGCCAATTCGCAAGCGAAGCGCAGCGACCAGACTAGGGGGGTCTGGGGGCATGCCCCCCCAGGAAATTTTGGATTTCTAGAAGCAAAATGGTGCATTCTGGTGCATTTTAGAGCTGTCAGAGATAACATTTTCCCCTCTACTTTTACAGGGTTTTCACACTTTCTACAGAAAAATATGTGCCCCTCCCTCCTTCCCCACACTACTATTTAGCAAAAGAACAATGTGCCATTTTGAAAATTAATGAGCCAGCATAGTCTTACTGTGAGTAACAGTATAGGCTATAACCCTTTGATAATTTCCCAAAATATAAAATATGTAAGACTATCCTAGGCAATAATGCACGCATACTGGTTCTAATAGAAAAACGTTCCCCCAAGCCTCACATCAATTATGATGTATATACTTTATACTGGATCAGCTTCTGAAATGCTTCTATATTTCCTCAGATGGTTTATTCTGCCCTATTCTGAGTACAACAACTTTCTTGTTTTTGGGATCATGGGAGCTGTAGGCCAGGGAAAATTTGAATTCTACCCAAGGATGTAGGAACAAATCTTCATTGAGGGGGGAGGGCAACCCAACTGGCTTTAAACATTAAATGTTAAGTATGATGCGCACATACAGGCTTTTATAGTAATTGTAAAAAAAACTATTTTTGAGCCCCCTTTACTTCTGATTGGGGGCCCAAGCAAATCTGCCCTCACTTTTCCCTATATCGGAGAGGTACGATTTGGGAAATGTGTGTATTATATTATAGGGAGATTTTGGGGGCAGCCCAAACATGTTCAGGCTGAGATTGGGGGGGGGGGCTGTCCGCCCTCCTTTCCCCACGTCACTGCAACCTTTAGATGCATAGACTGCAGCTCAAAAAAAGTGTTGAAATTTTCATTTTTCTTTTCTTTTTAATATTGGACATTTCTTCAATATAACTAGTTTGCTGTCATTCTAGGGTATTGTAAGCAAGATATTTTCTTGTATCCGAAAATGTGGAAAGGGGAGCCAAATATACCTTTTGGTGGAGGGGGTGGGGAAATGATAAGACTATAGGGGCCTACCTGACGTCCATATTGTGATGCTACAGTCAGGGAGAAACGAATATGAAACTTCAGAGCTATTCTGGAGGAGGGCCTGCCTCCTTCCTTCCCCCCCCCCCCCAAGAAAATTTGGAAATTCCAGGAATAAAATCGTGCATTCTGGCGAGTTCTAAAGGTACTATTGAATACTATATTCGATTTAATCCTAAAGTCCCATTATTGTACAGTGAGACAACCCTGAATACTTATATAATTCTGGCAAAAGTTGGGGGGGCAAGAACATAGTCTTGCCCCCCCAACAAAAAAGTTGGGGGGGCATGTGCCCCCCCTGCCCCCCCGGTTCCGCCGCCCCTGCATGTCTCTGTTTCGTCCCTGCCTGCCTCCATCCTACCCCTGTCTATTCCCCTTCTAACCCGTCTTTCCCTGTCTCGCTCTACATTTTTCAGCGTCCCCCTGCTTTTCTCTGCCTTCCCTTGCCTTTCTCTGTCTTCCCCTGCATCCTGCTCTTCCCCTGGATTCTGCTACCTTCCCCATCCCCCATAGCCTACTCTCATGCTCTGTGTCACTTCCCTTCCCTTTACCATCAGAACAGGACATTTATTAGTGCATAACTCTTTCTCAGAAATGGGATATACAAAGACAGCACCTTGTACAGCTTATGCTACACTACAGCTTGTTGTCTTCCCACCTGCAGACCCCCCATGTACTGGAGCCTTTGATACTGACACTGTGAGTAGTGTGCACCCATATAGATGAACCCTTTAAGGCCCAAATAGTTCTTTAATGCACTATGCCCAATTTTGCCATGGTACACGAATGACCCATGAATGGAGCATCCATACATCATGCTGACCCTTTGAGAATATATCAGCCTGTATACGATCACCGCTATACTCATATATGTGCAGGCACCGGTGAGTTACTACCCGGGCTGCATTCATGAATCATCACCAAGGCCATACAACATTGAAGCATTATGCGGCCCTTAAATGGATAAGACTCTGAACCTGACCATGCAATAAGAAGGTTGTCCCACCTGCACCCAGCACATGCACCGTATTAACATTCTGCAACAAGCTATGGCACCACCTGAGCCAATGACCTCCCTGTACTAATCCAGCCATCTTTAGGCACCCGTGGCTATAATCTATCTTAATATAAGCAACTGGGTTTGAGGTTAGCCCAAGAACATGTGTGGACAGTGGCGGTTCTGCAACAGATCTGGAACCCTCAGAGAGGAAACTCCTGTCATTTACTGTCTCAGAATGGCTTAGTATTAGGGGGTCTGGAGGAACCGTCAGCCGCAGTGTAAACACTCAGTTGTTGATCAATATCAGACTTATGTCACATTATCACAAAATGAGTAACAAGTCTCAGATATAGAACATAGCATAAACATGCAGGGGTTCATTTTGTTAGACTTGTACAGTGGTTATAGGAAAATATGACCCTGTTAGATAATACATTAACACAAGACCGGTAAGAGCTGCATTCATGCATCATGCAGAGAAAGGGGCTAGGTACTGGAGTACTGTCTCTGTGTTTGCGCTGCATCCATGCTGTATGATATAATGCTCCCTCATAGAGGAGACTGGCATATACAACAGTTGCATGTGGTATGAATATGCCTTCACTGAGGTTTACATAGTACTACCTAAGACATCGTTTCTAAACATGCCACTTGTCACTTTGTAATCAAGATCACAATCATCTGTTGTATTGAGACCATCATGACGTCATGATGCATCACTGCAGCCCCTGCGAGTAACTCGCCAATGCTGTATTGATGCATCATGCCAACCCATCGAGAGTGTATCATAATACCCAGGTAGAAAAATACTATAGTAAAACTATAGTATTTACTATAGTAAAACTATAGTAAATTTACTATAGTAATTTCACATACTATAGTAATCACTATAGTATACTATAGTAGATTTACTATAGTTTACTATAGTATACTATAGTATTTACTGCAGTAATTTTTACTATAGTAAAACTATAGTATTTACTATAGTAAAACTATAATAAATTTACTATAGTAATTTCACATACTATAGTAATCACTATAGTATACTATAGTAGATTCACTGTAGTTTACTACAGTATACTATAGTAAAGTATAGTGTAAACTGCAGTAGGTTACAGTAAATTTACTATAGTATACTACAGTATACTATAGTAAAATATATTACAGTTTTACTATGGTTTTCATTGGGTGGAGCTGGTATTTCATTTAGGGGGGGGGGGGGCTGTGATATGTCATCACCATCAGTTTCATCAATTAAGGCCAGGTCCTGGAGCCTTGGGGCCGGGTCCAGGAGCCTTGGGGCCGGGTCCTGGAGCCTTGGGGCCGGGTCCAGGAGCCTTGGGGCCGGGTCCTGGAGCCTTGGGGCCGGGTCCAGGAGCCTTGGGGCTGGGTCCAGGAGCCTTGGGGCCGGGTCCAGGAGCCTTGGGGCCGGGTCCTGGAGCCTTGGGGCCGGGTCCAGGAGCCTTGGGGCCGGGTCCAGGAGCCTTGGGGCCGGGTCCTGGAGCCTTGGGGCCGGGTCCAGGCCCAGGGCTCCAGTCACCATGGCGGGTTGGTAAACAGGTAAACCTGGAGAAAAATTTGTCATAAATTATAACAAGTTATGACAAATGACATATGCATCGATGTTAAAATGGTCAGAGATTCCATAACTAATATCTATTTGGACTAATAATGAGTTGAATTCCCATGTCTTACACTGACTCTCAAATATTTTGAGACCAGAAATGTTGATAGACACGTGCCACACTAAGAACTGCATATTTGTAAATACAAGAACTCTCAACTGTCTATGAAGTATTAGCTTTTACTACTTCTTGGCAATTATTAAAATCGTCCTGTGTGTGCTACGAATCTTTTGCCAGCAATAAAATTTACCAACAACAACAACATGTCGCCTCTATTAAATAATATGTCATGTCTCTTAGCGAATTTAAGAAATGCCCCATGTCATTTCACTTATTTTTTCCTGCATGTCACTAAGCCCCATGTCAATGACATTTAAATATCAACCGAAATGTACCCACCTTGTCTCTCCCATGCGTCCATGTACATCACCAACGGTATACTGATTCAAACTGGCCACCCAATCCTGTTACTGGATTCCTATTGGTCGTTTATAATGTATGTAGGTCACCACCAATCCATGCATGCACCATTACACGTGACCCACAGCTTGCTGCGGCGCCCAGTGGGGTAGGGGTGTTGTGGTGGGGGGGGGGGGGGGGGGGCTATTGTCTTAAGGGTCTATTGTTTAATGGGTCGCACCTGGAAGATGGGGGAAGGTGCGAACATGGGGGGGGTGAGTGTTACCCAACCAAATAATGAAAAATTATTAATTGTTATGAAATAGTTGTCAATGACATCAGAATGTAGTCGCATACATTCTCAGCATTACGCACATGTTTTTATTTTTTTCCTGTGATAATTAGAATGCATTATTAATATTATTTTGTATCAACATCTATTATAATATAGTACAGTATCAACATGTGCGGGAAATACTATACATGTACACTATACTATAGTGTCAATGTGTGTGGAAAATATACTACAGTCTACTATAGTGTCAAGGTGTGCGGGAAATACTATAGTAAACTATAGTAAATTCTGCTACAGTCTACTATAGTGTCAAGGTGTGCGGGAAATACTATAGTAAACTATAGTAAATTCTACTACAGTCTACTATGTGTGAGGGAAATACTATAGTAAACTATGGTAAGGGAGTGCTCATTTTTTAACAACAGGGGGGGGGGGGGTGGTGGAATTGGGGGGGGGTAAAAAATTTGGACCCCTTGACCGGGGGGGGGGGTAAAAAATTCAGACCCCTCTTGGGGGGGGGGCAAAAAAATTCAACCTGTTTGGAGGGGAAAAGCCCGCGCGTTACTATGCTACAAAGGGGCGCGAACGCGGGCGATTTTCGGCCTGCCGGGGGGGGGGGGTAAAAAATGTCGACCCCTCTAGAGGGGGGGGTCAAAAAAAATTGCGCGCTCCGCGCGAAATCTCACCGCCCCCCCCCCCCCTGTTGTTAAAAAATGAGCACTCCCTAAATTATACTAAAGTTTACAGGGGTGGGCATATCCATGAATCTAACACCCTGGAGCCAATACAAGACTGGTTGTAGCCAAGACAAGAACATGCAAAATAAGGGCCTCCCCCGTGGGCATTTCCACAAAGTGCAGCGGGCGATGTGCCCTTAACTCCCGTCCCCCTCAAGAACATTGTGGAATTCTCCACTTTAAATGGTGTGTTCTTGTGCATTTTTGCACAAAATATATTATTGCTCCGTTCTGTAACTGTCCTCTTTTTATTGGGACTGGAATATTGTTTTGGAAATCTTTGAAAATCTTTACCTAAAATGGTGCAATCTGATGCATTTTGGCACATAATACTATGGCTCAGATCTGTATTCATCCTCTACTATTGGCGGTGGAAATTATTTTAGGAGGGATAGGCCAATGAAAGAAAACTTTGAGAGATCATACAGGATATGGACCTGAAAAAAGCTGAGCTAAACATGGTCTCTGGGCACCAGAAAGGTCAAGGGTTTGGAGACACAAAGAGCTACATTTGGGAAAGGACAGGTTTGGGTGTCAGAAAGAAATATCTTTGGGATCAAAATGGTCAAGTAGAAATTTTGAAAATATTGAAGTCAAAGGATGTATTTTAGAGCAATTAGAAATCGTATCATAACTTTGGTTCTAGTTGGATGATTTACGAAATTCTTTCAGTTTTGGAAAGCTTGGGCTCAGGCGAGTACTGTCGCCAATTTCAAGACCAGTGCCCCACCCCAGGTTTACTATAGTGTCAAGGTGTGCAGGAAATACTAAGTAAACTATACCTCCTACCTTTAGTAAACTATGGCTTCTATCTAAAATACGCACTCCAGTTTACTTTAGTGTCAAGGTGTGCGGGTAATATACTACAGTCTACTATGATGTCTAAGTGTGTGGGAAATACTATAGTAAACTATAGTAAAATATACCACAGTCTACTATTATAGTGTTAAGTTGTGCAGGAAATACTATAGTAAACTGTAGTGAAATATACTATAGTTTACTATAGTGTCAAGGTGTGCGGGAAATACTATAGTAAACTATAGTAAAATATACTACAGTTTACAATAGTGTCAAGGTATGCAGGACATTTTATAATAATAATAGCATGGAGCTTCTACCTAAAAATACGAACTCCAGTTTACTATATTGTAAAGGTGTGCGGTCAATATATTACAGTCTACTATGGTGTCTAAGTGTGCGGGAAATACTATAGTAAACTATAGTAAAATATACTACAGTCTACTATAGTGTCAAGGTGTGCGGGAAATACTATAGTATACTATAGTAAAATATACTACAGTCTACTACAATGTCAAGGGGTGCCGGAAATACTATAGTATTCTATAGGAAAATATATGTGCGGGAAATACTATACATGTATAGTGACCTTTATAAAAATGCACTCCAGTTTACTATAGTGTATAATTATAGTGCCGAGGTGCGCGGGAACTACTATAGTAAACTATAGTGAAACATACTACAGTCAATGTGTGCGGGAAATACTATAGTAAACTATAGTAAACTACAGTAAACTATAGTAAAATATACTACAGTTTACTATAGTGGCAAGGTTGCGGGGAACAGTAAACTACAGTAAAATATAGTAAAATATACTAATGTTTACTACAGTGTCAAGGTGTGCAGGAAACACTATAGCATACTATAGTCAACTACAGTAAACTATAGTAAAATATACTATGGTAAACTATAGTGTCACGGTATGCCGGAAACACTATAGCATGCAGTAAACTACAGTAAACTATAGTAAAATATACTATGGTTTACTATAGTGTCAAGGTGTGCAGGAAATACTGTAGTATACCATAGTAAACTACAGTAAAAAATACTATAGTAAACTAAAGTGGGAAGGTATGCGGGAAACACTTTAGTATACTATAGTAAACTACAGTAAACTACAGTAAACTATACTACAGTTTACTATAGTGTCAAGGTGTGCAGGAAATACTGTAGTATACTATAGTAACATATACTAGTCTACTACAATGTCAAGGTGTGAGGGAAATACTATAATACACTTTAGCATGGAGCTTCTATCTACTATAGTGACCTTTAGAAAAGTGCACTCCAGTTTACTATAGTTTCAAGGTGTGCTGGAAACACTATAGTATACTATAGTAAACTACAGTAAACTATAGTAAAATATACTATAGTTTACTATAGTGTCAAGGTGTGCGGGAAACACTATAGTATACTATAGTAAACTACAGTAAACTATAGTCAAATATACTATAGTTTACTATAGTGGCAAGGTGTGTAAGGAATACTACAGTATACTATAGTTTACTACAGTTAACTATAGTAACATATGATATTGTATAACACCATCTAAGATTGTCTAAGGAAAAACTATAGTAAACAATAGTATACTATAGTAAACTACAGTGGATTGGGTACCACTATACTATAGTAAACTATATTATACTATAGTATACTGTAGTAAACTATAGTAAACTATAGTAAACTATAGTGTTTACTATAGTATTTTTCTAGCTGGGTAGGCTCAGCATAATGCTTGAATGCAGCACTGGTGAGTTACCTACCAGGGCTGCCTGCATGCATTATGATGGTGAAGGCATGATGCGTCATGCCTTCCTCAAATGATGCATCAATGCTTCAATGTTTTTGGAAGATCTGGAGCCTGTTTCTCTTTGGTAATCGTGGGAAAACATGTATTTTCAAACGAATTTCCTTGAGTGAAGAAACACAATCATATTCGTGAGCAAAATCGTTTGCCTATATGAGACATAATAAAAGGTCAGAAATGAAAAAAATAATTGTCTCAAATGTGCTCGTTACTACAGTATTTCTAAGTGCAAACGTGGTCGTTTCTAAAGAGAAAAAGGCTCCTGATCAATAAAGGTTGTTTTTGAGGTGTGTCGGGGTGTCTGTACTTTGGTGCAAGTGATCAACTGATATGTTCACATGTATTGATGCCATCAGATGTCAGATAGCTACATGGTGTAGGCATGCACTTTTTGTACTTATACAATAATACATGGCCACTATATCCATAATAGATCATTGCACAAAGTAAGAAGTTTGTCCAAACGTTTCTGCAGTGTGATATGATTGTCTTGCATGTTGTTCCCAGGGATGTGGAAGTTTGGCTTTGTACATACACAGGTAGGCAGAGGCATACCTACACTGTAAATGGTTAGTGTAGGTACACAGTAGAATCTACTGTAGATTTGCAGTAGATTCTACTGTTTACCTACAATCAAAGGTACACCTACAGTAGCATCTACTGTACAACTGCTCTTTACAGTTTAGATACAGACACATATACACCTGTGCTGTAGTACAGACACAGTAGATAAAGGTGTGCTCAGCAGACAATGTGGCTGAGGAGGTCCCCTTGTCATGTGTGACTGTACTAATGTCATTGACTGCGTCCTTATAAGGCATCTACACGTGTACACACAGGCAGTTACACATACTGCATGCATGCACCTGTACCTGTACACCTGTGTTAGCGTCTTGTCTTTTTGTGGACTTTCCCCTTTTTTTGGTTTCATGGACTTTCCCTTTTTTGCCTTTCCAATCGAAGGTGGGAGAGGGAGGGCCTGATAGTTTAACTGTCAGCTAGATATCTGTATACTCCCTCGCATAGTGCTTTAATGTGATATGCCTGTTGTCGGCATGATGCACACGTTCAGCCCTGGTGAGCCTACCATGTAGGGCTGCAAACAGTCTCAAGGGGAATGTAGCAAGCCCTTAGTGCTGGCACCATATATGTTGAAGTATTGGTGAGTTACTCACCAGGACTGCCTTCATGCATCAGCATAATGACCAACAGCATGGCAACATCATGAAGCCCTTGAGGGGTTAAGCCTTTGCACCTTGCCATGCAATAAGAAGGTTGTCCCACCTGCACCCAACACATGCACCGTATAAACATTCTGTGATATGGAGCCACCCAACCTGATCAACTCTCTGTTTCAATACAGCTATCTTTAGCCAACGGCTGCTAATATGTTAAAAGCAAATGGTTTTGAGCTATGGACCAAGAATATGTCGCGATGTAAACACTAAATTGTTGATCGATATCAGACTTATGACACATCCTTACAGAATGAGACACGTGTCTCACATATCTGATATTTGATGATAGTTGCATTACACATAGGATGGGAAGTTTCATTATTAACATGTGTATGTGATATCTTGAATATATAATATATATGATGCTTGAATTCAGCGCTGGTGAGTAACTCACCAATGCTGCTTCCGTCCATGCATCCTGCAAAATGGAATGGCATAATGAGATAGATAGAATATAACTGGTGTACAATATAAATTAGACTACTGTAGATTGTTGCTGTCTTGTTCCATCTATCAATGTGTGTCTGTACTCCGTTCATACTGCAGACAATAGTCCCGCATAGAGCGGACATGCATGTGTGGGAGTCTAGATGCTATTTAGGCCCTCAAGGGGTTCTAAATACGACTACATTAGTCATTCTGGCACAGGCCACAGGCCACTTAGCTATAAAGATGGCAATCATTGGTTATATTGAAGTCGTCAACATGATCTGCCTGCTAAACAAGCACAGACTTTTGTGAGGGTTAAACACAAATGATGTTTGACTTCAAAATGCAGTATTCTTATAGTCAATGTTTTGAGCATTGTGCCAAAACGTTACCATGGAAGTGCCCCTTTCTTTCCTCATTGGTCTGTAGATTAAAACCCCGGGCCGCCATATATATGTAAAGGGCTGAGTACATATACCATCCCTGTACTCCGACTGTTGCTGCCGGGGCAAAAAAGTTGTATTCCTCTAAGTAGTCTCAAGGATTAACATGACACATGTAGATATCTTGTCATGTTTAAGGCTCAAGGAATTTCTAATCAGAATTAGTGATCAGAGTCATGTAATGGTCAATCAATACTAAAACACACTTGGGGTTGTCCGACGTCAGACAGATCTGTGATCTGATCAAACCAAAGTGATTCTCATGTTTCTGGATGTCTTTGGTGTTATGTTTTCCCCTATAGTTCCTACATCGGGGCATGGGTGATGTATGCTGGGTTATACAGGTAACCTACAGCTTTAAGTCTCTCAGCCTCTCAATTAACCCACAACTGTGGAGCTAAGACATTAAGTGATTGATTGTCAGCTTACAGAAAGGGGTCAGTGTTGAGTGGCTGTACTTGTGACATGGCAGTCAGGGTATCCTCAGTCTGTGACATCACAGGTCTATACAGTCACAATGCACCTGGCTTCTCCTTTAAGGGCCATGTCATTTATTACTAGCCAGGGGAAAGAGGGCGTGGAATTATTTACACCCTACCACGCTGACCCACCATTAAACTATAAGTTATAATGGCCCCCACCCACTAAGTAGCGATTCTGATAACCCCCCCCCCCCAAAGAAAAAGAAGCAGAAAGGGGTGAAAACAACATTCATTACAGCCCCCAATAAACACCACACACACACCCTCCCCCCAAGCTAGTGATAAATGACTGGGCTCTAACCAGGGCGGGGCTCGGTTATAGGAAAATGGATCCCTTTTGAAGAGGTGTAAAATATATGTCAGCCATCCTCAGCAAAAGAGCCTGTATATGACTACGATATAGAAGCCCAACCATGTAAGGCATTACTAGACACCACACATGGCACACACTGCACACACAGCAGACACTCAGAAGTCACTACTGGGAAAAGCCACTACTTAATAATGCATGTTGTACATCCATTGTGCTTTGTGTAAATTCTTCATAGTGTTAGGAAGTTACAGAGAACTATTGCTGGCACTGAGTGCCTTAAACCTTTAAGGGAAGCATATCAGCCGCACCCACAACTTAAGGAAATCCGATACACCTATCAGGGGATCTAAAAAAGTGTTAATTTAGCACTGTTCATACTCTTGTATAACGTGCAACTCGACTCTAGGCAAATCCTGTAACCGCACTGGCAATCTGATTCACATAGTAGCCGCAGCTTCTGCACAAGAATGCATGGTAAGTGTCCTTGAAGGGAGCGTGTACCATGGGCAACCACTGAGCTAAACCTCGGGGTGGAGGTTAGGTGTTTCTGTTTACAGAAACAGGGTAGTAGTCAACTCAAAGTTCCCCCTCTGCTTTGAGCATTATATTCTAGTCAAAATATGTGCATTTGGTTGCATCAAAATGCCACACTCTCATGCATATGCATTATAAAATAATATAGGCAGGATCCAGAAAGCACAATTGTACATTAAACTGGAGATATACCCACATATGGCAAAGTACCCCCTCCTCTTTGTGTCAACAAGGCTGCGAGCCTGTGCTATACATACCCCCAACCTTGTAGGGGAGCAGGGGAGGACAGGGGTTGGTGCACAGGTAGCCAGTGTAGCAGCCAGAGTGACGGACGCTGTCCTACCTACAGGCAGGACTTGGACTCTGCTTGGAGACTGATACATTGTTGTGCGTGGCATGTACACTGGGTGCGTAGTAAGACATGCAGTATGGATGATACCTGTCATGGTTCAACTGTCGGCATCAGAATAATGTATGATGTTTTGGACTATTGTTCTCCGGCTATTCTGGCCTATAGGTAACAGTTAGGGAGTATTGCAGATTTAACGAAAGTAGGGGGCAGCAAAAGGGGGTAGTGGACTTGAGCTGTGAGCGACAACACCCAGAGCTGAGTGCCTCACCTTGAGCTGCACTTTAACCCTACACGTGCGTTAACACTACGTGCGCTTTGTTGCCATGCTGACGCTGAAGCATGTACACACTTTCACATTATGCACCAATTCTGTATCGGGAATTATTTGTTTGGTACACCATCACGACATATGACTATAAACCTTTCTATATTATGCCACCCTTAATAACCCATGGTGGAGGGACAAAGCAATTCACACTTTGGGTTTTTCCTATAAGACCTCAGGCTGATACCTTGTCTCTGCTACTGCTGGCCAGATGCATTCTGGGAAAGGGACTGCGCCTTAGCTCAGACTGGAGGAGCAGCTCACACTCACAGTGTCAGCTGAGCAAGCAACTACCCTGACCTATATACAGGCCTGCCGCCTCCAGTGTTTCCTGCCCTGCATTCATAGACTTGCTCACTGACCAAATTCTGCCCACAAGCATCCTTATAGAAACAGCAGCAAATAAGGTATAGCTACTTTCAATGGTTCACACTGTTTATAAAATACAATGTGTCCATATGGTGTGGTGTTGCATGAATGCAGCACCGGTGAGTCTTCACGCCAGTGATGCATATAAGATGCATTAAGACCATGCACTAATGCATCAGCCCTGTACGTGTGGCATGATGCTGGCATAAATACTTGATTTATGACTAGATTTATGATTCATGGTGGCAAAGGAGATTAAAGGGCTCATGTCTTGCCCCTTACTGTAGTACAGAGGGAATAATATCACATATATTACTATGATATATATGGGAATGGAAATCTGTACTAATGTGCGACAGTCTGACATCCGCAGGCAAATTATCAACAAAATAACACGCCAATGTTGAGTTTATATTGTTAGCACCGACTTTAAGAGGACCCTGAATAGTAAGTACAACGTCCTCTTTGAGGCTTGCTATGTTGGCTCTCTCTCTATATATGCCCTTTACCGGGGGTGCCCTTGGGACCTACAGTGACAGTCCCGCCCTATTCACAGTCATACATCTTGGATGATAGCTGTATTATACAAGGTAGACTGAGGAGGGGACAGTGGGGCACATCCTATGTCTTGTGAATATGTTGACCTGAACCCTAAACTTCAGTGTGTCCTTCATGAAGGAATAATGTTGGGCTATACTGGGATAAAGGCTGTCTCTGATATCTAATATATCGAGGAGAAGGGGTTTACACTGTGTTATCCAGGGGCCTCACAGGAAATTTCTATTTAATCCATGGCTGACCTTCTGGTTGTGTCCCGTTCTGCACTGCCATGATGCAGAATCCATTCAGCTCTGTACAGTAATGCATGTTTCATATACTGTAGGATTAAACCCATTAAGGCGGGGCTGATGTCTAGATTATGTTCAATTGTTGCCAAATGCCCTTGTGCAGTACTTTTAACGTACTCGCCGGCATTGCATTGGTGCATTATGCATCATTTGTGCCTCAGGGTGCCTCAGTGATTGCAGCACTGATGAGTTATTCACCAGTGTTATATTCATGTATCATGACAACAAAGG
Source organism: Harmothoe impar (assembly GCA_947462335.1). Lineage (NCBI taxonomy): Eukaryota > Metazoa > Annelida > Polychaeta > Phyllodocida > Polynoidae > Harmothoe > Harmothoe impar. The sequence goes on from OX381718.1 coordinate 33,041,113, forward strand.
ACATAGCTCTTTACAACACAGTGCTGACCTTGAATGGTTGTAGCCTTTGTAGCAAATGGCAGGAGTCTCTAGCTTCACTAGACTGCCACTGGGTGTACTAGGGTCGGCTATTAAAATCAGAGTACAAAACACAGCTCCCCTAGGGCCTGGTCCAATACAGTCAAAGATCCAGACCCAGATAGCACCCCTATCTCCCTCCCTATCTACTAGGCACTATGAGATATGGGGTGGAGGGAGAAGAAGCACCATCCAGCCACATTAAGTATCTGTCATATATTAGGAATGCACACTCAATGCTATTTAATGTGACTGGCTTCGATTGTAATTTTTGTTTTATTTGAGAGGGCCCTGAATGATAAATACAATTACAGTGGCAGTCATACATTTGACTTTAACACCTGTTAGCCATTTAAGGGCCTGTAAAGTTAATACTTACCTGAAGGGTAAATCTACAGTCTTATTATTATATGAGTTTGGTTAAATACGGGATCCCATAGCCTTACTGCAGAAGTCCTGTATCAGTCCACTTCCGGTCAGATTGAGCCGTATCAGGATTATTTGGAAGGGTTTGTATCAGGCAACATCCGGCCTTAGCACTGGTGTATGAATATCTATACCATTGTTGATGTTTTGATTGAGTCTAGAGCTGGGGGGGGGGGGTCACACTCAGCGGCGATGTAAGTGTGTATGTGCGAGTTGGGGGGGGGGGGGGGGGGGGTAAGTGTGCCCCCAAGCACCTTTTACAGTCAGAACTGCAGGCACTCATACCAGCGGCGAGGTGGGGAGGAGCACTAGAGGGGGGGGGTAGGGGGCAGTGTGTGACTTACAGTGGCTAGTAGGTTGGCCGCATCCTAATTATACATATACCTACGGTCTATAAACAATTAACTAAGCAGTGCATTTCGCTCCCACTACAGTGGGGAACACAGCAAGTAAACATCCATTTTATGAGGTAAAAATCAAGCTATATATCTAGGGTATTTCTAGGGGATCATGGTTAAATTGTGTTTCTTTTTGATGAATTAACACATTTGAATCGAACATTAAACCCAAATTGTAGAAATAAATGGAATATATATGATGAAAGGGGGGACTATTTTTATCTGCGTAGTCATGAAATTCCGAAATGGCAATCATCTGCCTCATTTGAGTAAGCACACTTAAAATGTCTAATTTCGTGACAAAAAATCATTTAATAATAAGTACAGTATTGATAGGAGGCCTCCTACTGATACTTTAAAAAATCGCACCATGATATGTCAGCCCCAAAGTAACTCCCATTAATACTGTCTACATATTAACAATATATCCCAACTTAGAGCATGTGTTTATCTATGTTGATATTTGTGAGAGGGCCCAGAATAATAAATACAAATTCTTCTTTAAGGCTCGCTATGTTCTCTTTCTATATGTATGCCCTTTACCGGGGGTGCCCTTGGGACCTACAGTGACATCCCTCCCCTATTCACAGTCATACATCTGAGGATGATGGCCATAGCATACATAATATACTGCCAGGGAGGGGGCAGTGAGGGACATCTATTGTGGATGTCTTGTGAATATGTTGACCTGAACCCTAAACTTCAGTGTGTCCTTCATGAATGAATAATGTTGGATTATACTGGGATGCAGGCTGTCTCTGATATCAAATATATAGTGGAGAAAGGGTTTTTCTTCAGGGGCCTCACAGAATGTTTCTATTTAATTCATGGCTGATCTTCTTCTTCTGTTGTCTAATTTCTATATCAACCAGTCCTGGAGACTCTTTCAGAACGGATTCGTCAGTCCTGAGACGGTCCACTTTAAACTCTGCAGAAAAAACAACAACTTTGTGACGTGTTCTGAAAAAGTAACCCAGTTGTCACTTAAGATTGCATGTATGGATACTGCACTGCCATAGTGTGTTTGTCCACTGTGCAGAGTCCATTCAGCCCTGTATACAGTTATGTCGGATTTGTAGGATACTATAGGATTAAACCCACTGTCAAGATGCTCCAGTGCAGTAGAAGTGGCTCTACTGGTGCACAATGATGAATTCGTGTAGCACTAACCAGTTACTCACTAATGCTACATTCATGCATCATGACAACAAAATACATAGCTCTTAATAATGAGATGCTGCCCTTGCATAGTTGTAGCCTTTGTAGCAAACCTGTGTAGTCTCTGACTTGAGTAGACTGCTACTGTGTGTACTTGGGGCAGCTATTTAAAATTAGAGTAGAATACACAGCTCCCCCGGGCCTGGTCCAATACAGTCAGAGATCCAGACCAAGATAGCGCCCCTATCTTCCTCCCTATCTACAAGGCACCGTGAGATATGGGACAGGGGGAGAAGAAGACCATCCAGCCACATTAAATATCGGTCATATATATAAGCGATGCACACTCAATGTTATTTAAGGTAGCTGGCTTCAATTGTAGTCTTTGACCAGAAGCCGCTGTATCAAATGCTCAAATGAAATCCATTCAGAGTCAGAGGTCCACTGAATATCCCTCTCTGAGAATCTCTCCCTACACATTCTTGGTCAAGACTCAAACCCAGTAGCCTACGTAACATGCACAAGCCAGGTCTGGCTAATGATGGTCGTATCTAAAGCTAGAGGTAATTGATTCGGATGGCTCTCGCTATGAATAAAGATCTGAACTGGGTGTGACCAGTAGTTGAACCCAGACCCAACAATCGGAGAGTTTTGTGTACAGATAAAAACATTGGCCTGTGTGTCTCGTACAAATCACATTGTGTGGGCAGTGCTTAACGAAAACACAGTATGTAAAATTATCACATTGGCTGTTTAGGGTAGGTGTAGAGTTAGGGACGTTACCAGTTTATCATTGCTGGTGATAACTATCATGTTAGGTATATTATCACCTTGTAATGCCCTTTAAGGACCACATAGTGCTTGTATGCACCAGTCCCTTGGTCTTTATGATTCATGAAAGCCAAGCCTGTGGGTAGATACACTTAATGATGCATTGACATGCAGTCCTGGCCAGTTACTCACCAGTTACACATTAAAGTGGCATTCTCACCGAGCAAATCCCACTCACAATTCTAGTACTGTTCTAGTCTACTTTGTGGTTAAGTGCGAGTGGTGAGAATGCCCCTTTAAAGCATCATGCAGCTCTAAAACGGTTTGTAGGCAGCCTGTGTAGATTGAGCACTGTGCGAGGTAGTAGGCCACCCACTTTCTCCATACCCATGTTTTGCTGACTCACCACCAATAGCCCCGCGTGACGTCATATCCCCATGATGCCTTGTTCAGACAAATGCCCGTGGCGACCCCTGGCGTGCTGAGAGGGAATCACGCCACCTACATCCGGTGGTGACGTCAGGCTGCTTCCGGGTGGAGGCCCCCTGGGTACAGTGCCTGTGGTATGACATGCTATATACCTCTATAATGACAATGCTACTATAGACCTCCACATCAAAAAATGGTCACTCTTTTATTATGAAGTTTGTACGTTGATTTTAGCAGAATCCTCATAACATTATCTGTAATAGCTACATTAGCAAACATTCCATAACCGAAGATTCACATAACAGTTATCTTTATGAAAGTTCATATTAGAATGCAACATTCTGAGGTTATATTTATGTATTTGTTGAGCGCGCTTCTGAAATGTTCCTTATCAATAGCTTCATAAAAAGCGGGAGATGACTGAGGGGAGACTTTTCTGTGGTCTGGTCTATCACCTCCAGAGTTGTGTGCCTGTCATAAACGACCACACAGAGCAAAATGTGAGAGTCACCTGGACTCACATGTCATAGTCAGACCCATGTCGCCAAAACCACCCTCATGTGAGAATCTAGCTGACTTTGACTGTACAGCGACTCCAGCACTGCCTGACTTTCATAAGAACGAGAGTCCAGCATTGCCTGACTTTTGCCTTTCCACGGTCCTGCACTGTCTGACTCTCATTATGATGAAAGTCCGACAGTGCTGGACTCTTGTTGTGATAAAAGTCAGGCAATGCTGGACTCTCATGTATGAAAGTTCAGCACTGCCTGACTTTCATACTCAAGGGTAGTCTGGCGATGCTGGACTGTACCTAGCGCAAGAGTCCAGCGATGCTAGACTCTGGCTATCTAGAGTCAAGCCAAGCTGGACTCACATATGGATGTGAGTCTAGCAATGCTGGACTTTGGCCTCAATGAAAGTCAGGCATAGATGGAATCTCTTCTGTACAGTAAGGCTAGTTGCTTAAGTGCATTGGGGAATGATCGTTTTAAATATAATTATATATATATATATATATATATATATATATATATTACCTCCCTGACATCTGTAAAATAAAGCCCATACAAATAGTTATGTTTTCCTGAATGGGAAGGGGTGTGCGATCACAGACCAACAGTTATTTAGGTATGTAACAAAACCCAAACTACATGTACCAACATATGTCAGAGGTAATACCCAGAATCTCAATATATATAATTTCCAAATCCACAAAAATGGTGTCTTATACCCTACCATTAAATCTCAATATTGTATTGTGTCCCCACCTGGTAGCAAACAAAGAAGGCTCAGGCTAACTGACCCTAATCCCAAAGTCAGACATTGCCTGACTGTGGATAGAAAGTCAGCCTGACTCTGGTATGAACATCTGTCTTCCCTGACTGTCATACGAGGATCAGGCTGACTCTCAAATAGGAGTGACTTTATGAGACTATCAAAGGAGGCTCAGCCTGACTGTTTTGAAAGTCCAGCAGACTCTCTTACCTGAGTCAGGCAGTGCCTGACCCTGGGGAGAGTCCAGCTGACGCTCACTTTTTTCTCTGTGCACCACAGACACCAGAGAAAAGTGTTAACGCCTTCTCAACCCTGTGAATCTATTTCCTTAATAAAAGCGTTGTTTAACTGGTGTGAGTTGATGGAATCTGATGCTATTATAGGACATCAGCACCACCCAGCGTGTGGGCTCGCCTACAGATGGGAGATTCACTATAGGCACCAAAGCTACAACATGTGTCTTTTTTTAAATCATATTATGTTATGGACAGTGTTGAGGTGTGTTAGCTGACAGGGTTCACGCTTGCTGCACTACAAGACAATGGCGATTACTAGCACCATCACATCCTTCCTATGCTGAGAAGGTTAAAGGAAGCTATAACACTTTAGATTAGTAACTAGTAGCTCATTTAAAGGGAATTGCTAGTTCCTACACAGAAGCCACCTGGTGGCAAAAAATATGAAGCCCATGAAAAGTATTCTTTAAGCTATATTCATATTCCTACATAGAACACTTCCCCTGAAAAAAATATTTGTATTTGTTATTTGGACAGTATACCTACATTGTTCATATATATTCACTGCTGGGACACCCATAGGATCCTATAGTCAAGGCAAAAGAAATATTCTCATTTCATCTGTGACCCCCTGTTTTATTGGTCCTAAAATGTTTGTATAGATGTCCATTATACATTCCCAAGGTTTGGTTGCAATTTCAATGGAAGAAGGGGACTGTCCATGACAGATAATGTGAAAATGCTGTTTTCCCATTCATTTCTATAATTAAGGTACTCCTTTGCTCAAATGGCCGTATCATGAAAGTTGGTACCGTGACATGGCAATTTCTTTTGATTTTCTATTAGATAATACATCAAACCAACATAATCCTGAGTTATACGCAAAAGTTAATAGAACATCAGTAATCCTACGACAAGTAGCAAGTCCCTTTAATTAAAGGTTTTCACATTGGCCCGATCCTAAGAGACATAGCCCTATACATCCATACAGAAATATACTTCCCAACATACAACAGTGTGTGTTATTGACATGTACAACACAATGCCACCCTCATGTCTCCTTTGGTACAAGAGATGCCTTGACAGGGCTCCATTGACACTTCTGTCCTTTTGTATCATTTCTCCGATTTCTAAGTAAGGCGTGAATAAAAGTTGGTTTAACTATAACCTAAGACACACTGTTTCTTTATGTGTGTACGATGGAGACACTTAAGACTTACCTGTGTGGCACAGCTATCAGGTTATGCCCCACCTTGAGGGAAAAGTTCTGCTACTTACCTGTAACAAAAACATACAACTTTATTAGTACTGTGAAGTAGTTATGTACAAGGTAGAATCAATAACATTATACCACAGAAGGCTAGGAGAAAAAAAAGGTCTGTTTAAACACAAGCCAATCACTGGATATAAGTCAGATATTGATATGTCTGAGTGGCTGCATAAGTGTTATAAGTCTTGGACAATGGTAATTATCCTCAGCTGGAACCGTGGACAGTTCCCCGTCCTTGGCAAGTAACACTTGTGAGAGCGACTCACTTGTACCATTTCGTCTATATAACCGCCAAACTAAGGATGAGAGGACCCTCTCTCAGTACAGCAGATTATTATGCATATATACAACACTGGGAAGTATCTCACAATGCTGCATCGAAGCATGCTGGCACCTCTACGGGTTAGATAGACTCCTGAATGGTTGGCATGTTGCACCAATGCAACATTGGGAGTCACTCTCCAAGGCTGCACTGCCACTCTCCACTCATTCCTTCATTGTATCATTCCTTTCATTAATATTGCCTTTTATTATACGATTGGGGCTCTGATCGTGCTTTTTTTGGATAACTGAGTTCTGTTATCACACGATAACAGGCACTCCTACTTCCAAATTTCGACTTAGTTAAAATTGTGCGTTTCGTCGAAGGATCGAGCCCCGGGCCGCAAGACTGCGAGTCCGACGTCCTATCCACTAGACCGTGCCGGCCATGCAGAATAAGGGTATAAAACAAGAAGTCTACACACATATTCCCAGCCCTCTAGCTCTTATATTAACAGAGATACAGCAATTTTTACACTTTGTGTTATAACTTCTCCTAAAATCAATTTTTTTTTATAATTTTTTTTTTACAATAAAGGTAGTACTTGGACTTTACTTATCTATTCGTTAAAATAATTGTAGGGTCTTTTTTTCACATAAATATAGGCACTCAAGAAATGGTACGTTTCCACCCGGGTTCGATCTGGGGATCTCTGGTGTGTGAGGCGAACACTCTAGAGCCCATTCATTTCTGGCAGTGGTACAAGGGTAGGGAAACGCTGCCTACATTGAAGTATACAGGGGAGCGGTTAGTGACGAAAACACTAATACTATAGGTAAAACGCCATGCCCCTCTCAGGTTCGAACCCGGGACCCTCGGCGTGTGAGCCGAACGCGCTAACCGCTCGGCCACAGCAGATATGGTACAAAGCAGAAGAAACGCTGGTTAGGTTCCTGTCTATCTAACGAATGCCCCCCGCGCTCAGGTGCCAAAGACTTTTTGTATCGCGTCCTCTCATTGGCTGTCCCGTTTTAACTCCACCAATCAGCGAGCAGGTTGGTGGGATGTCAAAACCAACATGGCACCCTCCTTGCTCGATAAAGTCCATGTAAATATCCTTCAAAATGGCCAAATTAGGACGAATTAAAGGTAAATAAGGACATTTGAATGGAATAATCGTATAATAAACCTAATAATATATGGATTACAGGCACACTCGGGCCTATATACGTATATAACACGCTCGGTGCTTCGCACCTCGGGCGTTATATACGCATATAGGCCCTCTTGTGCCTGTTATCCATATATTATTGGTTAAATAATGATGACAACATGGTTATCATTAAAGCACTCTGCGACCCATAAAGGGTTAAGTCCCCCCTGCTGTCCCCACCTACCTCGGCCATGTCCCTATATGCTGACACGGTTCCTGCAGGGTGAGTACTTAGTGGGCGGAACCAGGAGGTCTTAGTCACAGCTCACCCCACAGCAGAGAATAATACGCCGTTTGGTCAAGGCTGATCTCACAGTCCACTCAGTATTTAGTCTATGGCCAGTGATGGCCAAGCCACCTCACATAATGATAGGAGAGAGCCCGGACAACTGATGGGGGGGGCATTCACATTTCGATTGACATGTTCAGCGGCTGGATCGCGGGCAATCCATACTGTTGTTTGAGAAATTTCATTCTAAAAATGCATTTATTTTAGAGATGCATTGCAGGAAATCATATTGCTCCATTCATGCATCATGAAGACCAGGCACACTACACACCAAAAGCACCATGTAAACGGATGCTGAAAATGGCTTTAGTCCCTGATTCTGCATTTCCGCCAATACAAGTGAAATAGAGTGTGCTGACTGTTTCTCTGATGATTGTTTATAAATATTGTCAGTGCATTTTACAATCATACAAATAGGGGTTCCTGGCTCTCCAACAGAAGACCTCTTTTTCTCAATTTCTTTTTGGGAACATGCCACATGGTAGCTTGTGACAGAGGCACAGTGCTGGCAGGGATCTTCTGGGAGAGTGGCATGACGGGGAGTGGTCAGGGCGGGTAGTGGCCCCAGACACAGTTACCCAACCCTGTAATCTGTCACCGGTCACTGCGTCCGACATGGCAATAGTTAACCCTTTAACGCTGGTATAGCGCTCGAATGCATCATACTCTTTGTTGTCGTGATGGATAAATGCAGGCGCGGATTCAGAGGGGGGCGGACCCGGCGTACGCCCCCCCCCCTTTTTTTTTGTATTTTTTAATGTAAAAATTGCCAATCCCAGTAGTACATTGCCTATTTCACGCCCCTCCTTTCCAAAATTCCTGGATCCGCCCCTGTAATAAATGTTGCCCCGGTGAGCAGTCTTATGCATGCATCACGCCAACACCACAGAGTCGATACACTATCAAAGCCTTGGCATGGTGCATGCATGAAATAATGGTCACTGACCAGGGCTGCATTTATGCATAATGCCAACAAAGGGCCTAAGCCATTTAAGTATCATGCAGCCTTAAATGGTTAGGGCCCCTGTAGCTGTGTCCCTTGTCGATCCTAAGAACTGCCAATGTCCCTTGTCGATCCTAAAAAATGGGTCTTGTCCCTTGTCCCTTTAAAGAGGTAGTTTTGTCCTTAGTCGCCAACCCCCAGCACTCCCTTGTCCCTTGTCTATAAGGGTTAAAACAGGCTCTTGTCGCCTTGTCGATATTACCCGTCTGGGGCCCTATGGTTAGGGGCTTAGTTGAGGGTCGGTGTGCCGATGGTGGGTGGGCGGGTTAATGGTGGGAGACAGACAGGGGTCAGTACATGGACGGGAGACCCGCCCTGCGTAGCCCTTTAATGCATGCTTGGTCATCAGGATGCTTGATTGCAGCCCTGGTGAGTAACTAGCTAGTGATGCATTCAAGCATCATGCCGAGTCTACGAAGTTGAGAAACTTCAGAAGGTTCTGTATGATGCACTGAATTACTTGCCGGGGCTACATTGGTGCATCATGATGGATAGTGCCATCTTTTAGCGACATGCCATCTTTAAAGGGTTCGATAATAACAGGGCTGTATGGGCCTTTACTTTACTTCTGTACATATGCATTGTCGACCACTGTGAGGAGCAGCTCAGGGGAAGGGCACAAACTGGGACACGCTGCAGCACGCCTGGGGACGCTTTGCTTGGTCTGGTCATACTGAATGAAAGTCTGCATTTAAGCAGACGCATTAATTGGCTTAGCGTAAATGTCACAAATAGGTCATTTAAGGGGCTTTAACGTGACACATTCACCAAGCATGTCCCATTAAAAAGTCAAGTACTGTTTTAGTCTACCCCAGGTAACAAGGGTATATTGGGCCAATGTCGGCTATCATCGACACCATCGCCATCAAGTTCCCAACATTATCCCAATATCGAGAAAGTAGACATCGGTGCAATCTGCCAGATCTCATGTCAGTCCAATCTCAGCTAAGCACATGTCGGAAATGGGATGTTGGACCGACATTGTAATAATGATATTGGGCCATCGCTGGTTTGATCGCTGGCCCATCACTGGCCCAGCATCATGGGTGCAACATTGGGATAATCTTGGCCCACCGTTTAACTGTGCAATATAGTTCCAATATTGGTGCCTTTGAAATACAACATTTCAAACGCAAGTTTGTCATAATTAATGCAGCCCCGGAGAGTAACTCGCCAGTGTTGTATTGGTGCATCATGCAGACCCTTCAGGAGTGTCTCAACCCCAGACGGTCGGCATTATGCTTGAATGCAGCACTGGCGAGTTACTCTTAAATGATTACTCTTAAAGGGCCACATAGTGCTTTGATGCACAATGCCCTTTGGCATTTGCCCGTGGCTGCATTCATGCACCATGGTAACTAATGGTACAGTACATTAAAGCGCCATGCAGACTTTGACTGCTACGTAACGGATGGAGTGCCTGTCCTTTATACCTGCAGATTAAAGAAGGAATGTGGCCTGCAATGTGCCCAGGAAACATTGATTAGATGTGAATTAGTTCTGTCAATGAATCATCCATGACAGTTCTATGCCAAAACAACTCTATATCATCTGAGGATTTGATAAACGATCGCATTGATCCATAGATATTCTGAATATATAGCACCAAAATGTTTCCCTTAATCATTTTACTTTCGAACCTTCAAGAGATGAAGGAGCATTCAAAACGTTTGATAGGAGCCATGCATATTAATGTTTGGAAATTAAGAGAAAATTTGAGAAATAGAGACTATGTTAATAGCTTCAATGATTTATTTTAACTTTAGGTCAGGCATCTAAACTCAACATATGTAACATAGGTAGAAGTTGATATAATGATGAATATTGGGATTCATCTATATTGCTAATTCCTTAATATTGACAGTGGCTAAACTGTTAAACTTTGACCGTCAATTTCATTGCTACAGTTAAAAACAGTGCCACACTTCCAATTTCCATTCAATTCCACTTTTGCATTTTTCAATGTTCCCGGAGTTGTGGCCGAATTAATGCCAATCCAGTGGGACAGGAATAATTGTGTTTGGCTTTAAAAGGAAAAAATTAAAGGTGTTAAAACGATTGGTTATTCTGGTTGAATCTGGTCGCAAGTAATCATACAATATAAGAAAGCTTGATAAATCATCGGCCGGCACTGAAATTCAATAATCAGAATGAAATAAGAACAAAGGAAAACATGGAGGATGAATGGTACTGAGCAGGACGGCATACAATAGGAAGAAGCATCAGGACATTTGTAGTCTGATCATAATCTACAATTGCCTTTTCTTATTTTCCAATTTGCTACAGTCAGAATTGGATTGTAAACTGGGGAATTTAGTTTTCTATACAGTACCGTACAATTATCACAGTGATGGTAGAAAGAATAGCATTTAAATGGTTTCATTCCAGGTGTTATTGGTTTACATTTTATGCTCATGTCCTATCAATATGGCGTGGAGATTGCTCTAGCGGTGACAGTATGAAGAATTACATGGTTATCAGCGAGAGAATTCTCTTTTGTTAATTATCAGCTTTAGAAAGGCCATTTAATGACAACTCTATCTTCTAAGGCCAAAAAAAAGTGTGTTCTTAAGTGCAGCAGCGTGATTTAATGCCGTATGTCTACTTGTTGTCATGATACATGAATGCAGTCCTGGTAAGTACCTTATCTGGGCAGGAAAGATTTAACAACATAATAGCCTAGTGTCCTAAGGCGTATTGCTGTCCGAAACCTTTTAAGGACGGCATAATGCATTAATGCACAATGCCCTTGGTCATCATGATGCATGAATGTAGCTCTGGTAAGTAGCTCGACAGTGCTGCTTTCAAACATCTTGACGAACCTATGGGTTCAGACATTCCTGAAGGGTCGGCATGATGCACCAATGTAGCACTGCAGAGGTATACTCATCAGGGCTGCATTGGTGCATCATGACGACCAAGGCATATTAATGTACTATTATTATACTTTCACTTACAAACCATTGAGAGATAAACTTCTAGTTCTTACCATCAATAAGAGACATGCCTTTTAATATTTAGATTTCCGGATGAATATAAAATCTATTTCATTTGAGCCCAGGCATCTATAAAGCTGATGGTGGTTGAAATAGTTAAACATTGAATGTCAGTTTTATTGCTACAGATATCACAAAAAATTTATTCTCTTCCAATTTCCATTCAATTCCACTAGTGCCATTTTCAATGTTCCTAGAGTTGTGGCCGAATTAATGACAATCCAGTGGGACAGGAATAATTGTGTTTAAGTTTAAAAGGAAAAATTAAAGGTGTTAAAACAATTGGTTATTCTGGTTGAATCTGGTCGCAAGTAATCACACAATATAAGAAAGCTTAATAAATCATCGGTCGTCATTGAAATTCAATGATCAGAATGAAATAAGAACAAAGGGAAACATGGAGAATGAATAGTATTGAGCAGGACGGCATACAATAGGAAGAAACACCAGGACATTTGTAGTCTGATCATAATCTACAATTGCCTTTTCTTATTTTCCAGTTTGCTGCAGACAAAATTGGATTGTAAACTGGGGAATTTAGTTTCTATACATTACGGCACTGTTATCACAGTGATGGTAGAAAGAATAGCATTTAAATGGTTTCATTCCAGGTGTTATTGGTTTACATTTTATGCTCATGTCCTATCAATATGGCGGGAAGATTGATCTAGTGGTGACAGTATGAAGAATTACATGGTCATCAATGATAGCATTTTCTATTAGTTACCGTATCAGCTTTGGAAAAGGCCACCTCTATTTGCGAAGTAAAATATGTTTGCCATAGCTGTTGATGCAATTTCGCCATTTCTTTCAGTGATTATCATAAATGGGAAGTTCTGTATCGACCTGTCATCCTTTCAAGGACAGCATAGTACACTAATAAAATATGCCAATTCGTTGTCATGATGCATGAAGGTATTCCTATTGAATTACCTGCTAGCACTGCATTAATGTGTATTACATCCATATGTGAACATAGCCCAAATAATGGATATTCCCGGATATCGCACCATATCTGAAAGTTACAAAAGACAAACTAGAATCTATTGTACTTTTGTACTTGTGGTTCAACATATCCTCGTTCCTACAAAACTAGAACCTATTAGTCACCTCCTTCTCACGGTCCTATGGTATATATATTGACAAAAGAAATGCCTATATTAAGGGAATCAGACCATCATTCATACCCAATAATGCCACACTACCCCCTCCTTCCTTGTACTCCCCAGGGCACACCTCACTTGAATGAGCAGGAGCCCGGTCTGTGGATCCATACCACTGCTGGGGTAGATTTTGAATCTTATGAACCGTAATGTACTGTGGTGTATGCTCACAGAGATACATCGATACCTGTCACTATAGGGGAGCACCCGGTGAAGTTACGGGAACAGAGACAGCAAACACAGAACCCACAACCTGCCTGTACCCGGATGCCTTAGGGTGCTTGTCTTCTCATTGTGCTACATTTACACAGAACAGCACTTAAAGGTTGAGGCACTCTATCCGTACTACATCATAGCTGTACAATATGCTGCGATGCCATGTAGCAGAGTATGGGGACCAAGCATTTAAATGGCCTGAATAAGAACCGAGGGTAGGGAATCATTGAAATCGATACTTCACTGTAAAATACTACTGAATAGGTGCTCTTTCAGAACAAGTGTTGCGTCTACACTCGAAGCTGCTACCCAGCAATTGAATAGTTACTGTTGCGGTAAGCAGTCAGCTATCTCCCTACATTCAAATTATAGTGAACAACTGAGCCCCACTGTACAGCGGTTCTCCTTGTCTGGTCTGCTGCTAAGGCCCTGCAGCACCCCAACCATTCCACTCTGTGTGTGGGTCGGAACAAGTGTATTTGGGAATGTAATAGAGACGTATTGACTTCAAGATTGCATTAAGATCCGATTTGATTTGTCCCATTGCCAGTAAATGTCAAGTCTGATAAAACTGCTCCTTTCGATTACTTTCCGAATGTGCCAACGCTAAAAATGACCCTCATGTGTTACATCGCAAGCCTCGTAGGCCTGAAAGTGGCTGATAATGGTTGTTTACGTTTCTGTAGGCGTGATGCATGAATATAGCTTTTGTAAGTACGTCGCCAGGGCTACATTCAATTCATGCATCATGTCGTGGATAAAGTCTGAGAAGGCCTCTGTAAGTCTGTAAGTGTTTTTATAAACCAAGCTCAGAGTCGGTTTTGTGACGCCAGTCTTGGGGAACCACCCACTTCCCCGGGTTATAAAAATACTAGCAGAGCTTTACAAGGTTCTAACTTACACTCACAGTAGGAGAGGGTGATCTCTGAACTACATCCACATACAGTTCATGTTACAATGTATCTAATATACAACTGGCCATCCCATTTTGTTTTTCCACCAAACTGTGCTAAAACAGTGCTTTCCCATCATTCTCTGGAGTTGAGCCTTATGCAAGGGAAGCACAAGCATCTGCTTTAGGAGAGATGAGGAGGAACATACAGATAAACCAGAGGCGTAGGAAGCAAACTCCATTGAGGGACCCAGGGGGCCCACTCCAACCAACATTAAACATCGGCTATTATGTCTGGTGGCACATATATACTGTTGTATTAGAATTGGTTTGGAGCCCCCTTTAGTTCTGCCCTAGGCGACTGTTTACCCCTATATTTACCTAGTTGAATGAGGTAAATTTGGAGAATTGTGTTAATTATATAATAGGGTCTTGGCAATTGATTTTTTTTTATGGGGGGGGGGGGGGGGGGGGCAAACATATGCAGGCCCCCCTTCTCTCTGATTAGGCGGCTGCCCTGCCCCCCCCCCCCCCCCCCACCCACCCACTTTTCCTACGCCACTGTAAACGCGTCTATCGTCACATACCCTAGCATGCACCCTGACCTGGTTACTTCTGCACCCAACACCCCGTCATCATAGACACACACCCCCCAACCTGCCTGGGGGGGGGGGGGTACATCTGGCCGTACAAGAACTACCAAATTACCACTTCACCCCTACAGCAGCCAGGGGTCCTGAGGAACCACTCTCAGCACAAGTGTAGACAGAATCATAGAGCCTCTCCTACACCCAAAATAGAGACGCATTAGCCCACACCATAAAACCAAGTTGTTTTGACTTTCCATGGGTAAACAAAATGTTGACTGTGTCAATAGTCGATTTTTCGAAAAAATGGCGTGTTGCCTTGTCGAATTTTTATTTAATACATTCTGCCTTTTTTTCTGTGTCTGTCGATTTTTTAAAGTGGCGTGTCGCTGTGTTGGCGTGTCGCTGTGTTGATTTTTAAAAGTGGCGTGTCGCTAGGTCACCTGTGTGGAGTTTTACCCATGTATAGTCCCACTGTTGTCTATATATGTTCTAATATAGTGAGCATAATATATTTGATTTCTTTAAGATATTTTGATATGTTGATACTCAATCATATTGTGTAATGTATTAGTGACACACCAGGGGGCGCCATTGTTTCAGCCTCCAGTGTGCCGGTAGCCTGCCTGGTCAGCCATTGATCAGAACCTGGCCAGGCAGGCTGCAGGGGTCAATATTATTTTCTAAATATTTTCTGATATTTAGTGGGCACTAACCAGCAGGATGGTAGTTTGTGCCAACCAAGAATGTGGGGCCACCTTTAATGGCAACAATAAGGTGTGCCCCACATGTGGGGCACCTAACGCGAGGAGACAGCAAGTTCCAGATCCGCCAATGTCCCCGACCATGACTAGGTCGGGTCCAGGCGAGTCAGCGGACCATGACGAGACCGGGAGTGAGGACTCCCCCGGGGAGCAGAGCTCGGACCCCCGCCAACAGACTGCGGGGGCCGGGCAGCAGACTACAGAGACGGAGACAGAGGCCTACGACCCTGCGAGCGACAAGGTCGCAGCCGACGATATCTATGCTGCGACAGTCAACAACCTGATACACTCTCTGGGGCAGGAGAAGCAGAGAGAGGTAGTTCTAATGCGACAAAGGAAGGTGAGAGACTTACAAATCCAGCTAGAGGAAGCCCGTGCGGCGAATGCGGCGATCAGTGGCCATGTCGCGGAGGGAGCCGAATACATTAGGCGAGTCCGGGAGGAGTTCGAGGGTCAAAAGTCGCCCGTGGTGAGCGACAATAGCGCGGACGGCGGGCTGGTACCCGGCGCCTCTAACGCGGACACCCGGGGACCAGCTCGAACACTCCTCACCATAGCGCGGACTCGAACCCGGCCGCGGATATCAACAACAAGCATGGCGCGGCCTGGAGAGGTGCGGACGGCAATCTGTTTGAGGAGTTTCAGCAGTTCTTATCGTTCAAGGAAAGACAAACCGGTAAATATGTACATTCTGAGCCTCTACCACCTGTTCCACACCCGCGAGTTAGCGCCAATCAGCCGGGAGGTAGCGCCCTGCACCCGGGAAGGGTCGCGCAACCCCCGGGGAGTGGGCTTGTTGAGGGCGGTGGTTTTGACAATTTCAATCTCAGTGGGTCAACCGGGGTCCGATCAGCTGATCGGGGTGGGGGTGCAGTGGAGCACTCATTCAGGATGGGCCAGGTAGAGGGACTGGCACCTGGTTTGGGTGACACTCATCCCCCCTCTCACACTGTCACTGACACCTCTTATGAGGCCTACCTAAGATGGTGTCAACATCAACAGCCCCAACAGACTCAACAGCCACAACAGCCTCAACAGCCACAGCTATACTACAAGGATGGCTCCATGGTCAAGCCCCAACAGCAGTTGGGCCAAGTTCAACATCCGGCTCAGCACACTCTCCATTCTGGTTTGGCTAGTGCTGGACTCACGACAGCTGCACTAGGCCTACTAGAGGGGGATGTCAATGGTCTATTCAGCACCCAGACCAATGCTCAAGGTATGCCTGATACAGATTGGCTCAAGAATCTGAAATTGATGTCTGATACTAGTAAGAGGAAGAGGTCAACTAACAAGTTGAGACCAGACTGTTATATTGATGTTGACAAGTTGTACCATGAAATGAGTTTTCAGGAATTGATGAATGGTATGAATGGTGTTCTGGATTTTGTTATCACAGCCAATTTGCCCAGAATCACACTTGCAGGCTATAGAGCCCACATGAGGTTTATAACACTTAAGGGCCAGGGTGGAGCTTTCGGTCCCGACCAGCTGGCTAGGTATGACCATGAGGTAGTTTCAAGAGTGATAAAGGGTGAACTGATTGACTTTGTAGCAGGTGATGTTAGGTCAGTAGAAGCCCATCTTAGTGCAGAACATATGCTAGTGGTGAAACGGATGCTCGCGGGTTCATCCCCTCAGGCGGGTGCCAGTCAGTCAGGTTCGGGCGGGGGTCGCGGCAGACGTCGCCGCAATCGTGGCCCTCGTTTTGACCGCCAGATGTCTGATTGGCCCCCGGATTTCTGCTGGGAGTGGAACAACACAGAGTGTAACTTCAACCCTTGCTACAAGAAGCACGCTTGTGTAGAGTGTAGCGGCCAGCACAAGAGTAGAGATTGCCGCGGGGGCTATGACAATCAAGGTGGTCAGTATCAGCCCCAGCAACAGCAGCAGCATCTACAGCCACACCAGCATCATCAACAGCAGCAACAGCAGGGTCGGCCTTGACCGGCGAGAGACTCTGCAAGTTACGTACACGAGAGAGTCGCGTCTGCGGATAGGACGACAAACTTCTCGTGTACGCGCACCGTAGCTTCACCAGTGCTCCCAGCTGTTTTCAGTCAGGACTGTGATTATAATTATGACCTGGACTCTTTGTACCCTAGTAGTTATGGGGACCTTATGTGCACGGCTAGTATAGAGGAGTTGTTGGATAATTATAGTAATTACACCCCTTTATGGGACTCCTCGGCCCCTCATTTCCTGAGCAGTGTCCGTTCACAGTTTAAGTTAAATGGTTGGCGGGAAATGTTGTCGGGTGGCCCTTCAGAAGTCTATGGCCGCGGTAACTGGGACCCCAATTCCCATTTTTTGTTGGATGGTGTTTGCCATGGTTTTAAGTTAACCGACCCGGGTGTCGCGATAGACAGTTATTTCTGTTTTAACTATAGCTCGGCGACAGTAGACGCTTTTGAGGCCATCAACGAGATCATGTGCACCGAATTGGAGAGTGGGAAGTTAACAATAGTGGACAAGCCGCCACATTGTGTGCACGCGATGGGAGCGGTTCACAAAGCATCGGGAGGTTATAGGCCTATCACAGATGCAAGCCGCCCATCTTTGCTAAGCATTAACAATTACATGGACACCACCTTCAAGTCATTTAGTTACAACTCCATCGACACGGTTTCAGATCACATGACTCCGGGCTGCTTCATGGCCGTCTCAGATCTGGGAAGCGCGTACCGCACGGTATTGGTACGGCCATGTGATAGAGAGCTCCAAGGTCTGGTTTGGAATGTGAATGGACAGGACCAGTTTATTCAGGACAATTTTATGAGCTTTGGTACTAGAGTGGCGCCGCACATCTTCAATAGTATATCGGATGCAGTCGCTCGTTATGTTAATGCCTACGGTTATTTACAAATAGTTTATTCCAAACAATTTTATGCAATTGCAGATTTCCCCCGATAATGTATACGTTTACAGTAACAATTATTCCACAAAAATCTTTTCTTTGCTTGTGGCCCTATTCATACTCCTATAAACCAATCTGTAACAAATATCCACTACAAAAACTGCTCTAATACATAAAGATATAAACCTCCTCCAATGGAATGCCTTCTTTAATATACCACATAGTGCTAAATAACAGAAAAGAGGAAAAACTGGGATCCAAATAGATACCTCTAACTGCCTCTTCACCCTCCTACACCCTCCTACCCCCTTCTGTACCCCTCCATATATACCCGTCCGTACCCCTTCACCCTGCCTGCCCCCGGACTGAGGGTGCTACAGCACTAGATAACAGGTTCCATGTCCTGCAACTAGTATAGGGGCCGCTACCTGCCTGAGTGCTCTGTACCAATCTCCCAGTAGATTCTCTCATCTGTTTATACCAACACTATTTACTCTCTGCCAAAATGCGGTGGATCACCATGAAAACTTGCCTACGTCATGCTTATAATATTCATTTATAGAGCTATGATCGATTCAAATATTAAAAAACTATTGCATTGCATGAAGAGAAAATATTAAAGGTTACAGAAGTACTGGTCATGGTTTCATGGTTGAAATTGAAGTTGACGCTGAGAATTTACAGGGACACTGGCAGACAGAGAGCAGACAAGTGGTACCGTTTTCCTCCTTTCTTCCACAGAAGATTTCCTGTGGTTCAAGCCTTTGGGCAGCATCTTATTATAGACTGTGCTGGGAGAGTGTCTCTGTATGTGGGACAGATACAGCAGAGACGCCCCCTAGTGTTGCTGTAACAGGCACGCAGTCCTTCTGTACTGGGGGTCTGTTACCATGTACCCAGCGCCATCTTGGAAACCCGCAATCCCTCTATGCTCATGTTTTATGAGACGCATCACTTGTGTATAGGGATTCTAGGATACGTACTTTTTTTGTCTGGTAGAGCCACGTAATGTGCATGAACCGCCTGGCTGAGCCATATTTAGCAAAAATGGTACCTCAAATATAGGATCTTAACTTTCCCAGAAATATAGGTTAATTAACACAGCCAAAAAGTTTTATGCACAGAAGGTGTTTTCTTTTTTCCTTCGATAGTTTCTTTTCAACAGATTTTAAGAAAGTTATCTTCATGAGAATATCCATTTATGTGTTATATGTGTGATATATATGTTTGGCTGGGAAGAGAGCAAAGGGCTTACACAATCTGGCCCCTACTAAATAGCAGATAATACCTGTTTATATCAGAGCACACAGTAGCAGACCTTCAGTGAGCCCTACCCCTCTGGATACATCTGAGACAGAACTACACAAAAAGCTACCGGCAGGACAAGTTGTCCACTTGGGCAGGTTTTCTGGGTCGGAGCTCCATCATCACAAGGAGCAGCAATGTCCGACAAGTGGCGCATCAGCCGCTCGGTTAGTCGTTAACCCTTTGAGGATGGAATGTCGCTAAAAGATGATATTTGTTGTCATGATGCACCAATGAAGCGCCGGCAAGAAACTTGCCTGAGCTGCCTTGGTGCGTCGTGCCAACCCTTTGCGAGTGTTTCAACATGATGGTTGAATGCAGCACTGGCGAGCTACTTACAAGGGCTGCATTCATGTATCATGAGGACCAAGGGCATGATGCCTTAATGGATTATGCAGCCCTTAAAGGGTTAAGGGCCACATAGTGTTTACGCATTATGCCCATTCGTTGGCCTGATGCATGAATGCAAGCCTTGAAACTCTACATGTCAGGCCTGCATCAATTCATCATGCTGATCCTGTAGGAGTGAATTCCCCAAGTGGGGTCGCCATGACGCTTGAATGCAGCCCTCGCAAGTCGCTGACAAGGCCTGCATTCATGCATCATCGTGCAACGAAGCACTATGCGGCCCCTAATGGGGTACTTAGCGGGTCACAGCATTGGCTGCAGTAACATGTTTGTTACATATGGCTGTCTGCTAGTTTCAGTTTCATAACAAGAGGTAGGAATATTAACGTATGATATGTGCTGGATGAACCTTGGGATTTACTTGTGTAGGGGATCAGTAACCCCTGGTCGTAAGCCCGCAGAGATGGCACACTAGGGTAATCACTGCTCCTCTCTCATATTTATCCAGTAATATAGGGAATGTTTAGGTGGATCGGGTAGGGTCCATGGTGTAATGGTAAGCATGCTGAGTGCAGAAACAAATTTCCAGGTCACTTTTATGTTCATCTCTGATTTATTTCAGGGTATATCCTGACCTCCCATTCAAAATCACAGTTACGCAACACTATCTTATAGGACATGGTTTTGGCATTGTTGGATATAGTCATATCCTGTGTGTGTGTAGTGCACTGTTGGGTGACTAATTCTACAATAGTGTGTGGCTCCATGTCAGATATCATGTGACGTAGTTGTCAGGCAAGGTTATATATCATTTAACCCTTTAACTTTTTACTGTATTGCGCCTTAGGTCTTCATTCTACTCACCATATATATATATATATATATATATATATATATATATATATATATATATATATATGTATATGTATATATATATATATATATATATGTATATATATATATATATATATATATATATATATATATATATGTATATATATATATATATATATATATATATATATATATGTATATATATATATATGCATCACACTGACCATTTTGAAGTATCTCAATTCAATAGGATCGGCATGATGCTTGAATGCGGCACTGGCAAGTTACCCGTGATATGAGAGCTGCATTCATGCATTCTTCCAACAAAGGGGCCATTAAAGCAATATGCGGCACTTGAAGGGCTGATAATACATAGGAAGGAAGCAGGTGGTAGACATAGCAGTAGATCCGTACACTGCCAGAAGTAACTGTAGCTGCACAGCGATTTATACTGTAGATTTACAGTATAAAAGGAGGTATTTTTAGTTTTGAAACCAAAAATACCTCCTTTTATACTGTAAATCTACAGTATAAATCGCTGTGCAGCTACAGTTACTTCTGACAGTGTATGGTTGTCAACCCAGCCTCCCATTGTAACTAATGACAGGCGGCGCTGTACTAATAGGCTGTACACCGGTTACGTTACTACTGTTACATTACCGCTGTCAATATATAGATCCAGCACCCGGTTATCCATTCAGTTGGCTGTATACATTGTATATTAACTCTGGATGTACTATTTCAAAGGAGTGGGGGAGGGAGGGGGGCGTGGGTGTAATTTGAGCACAGCCGACCTCTTTGAGCTAGACTATGGAATTTTCTTTCATATAACAGCGGGTAACATTCCCCCCCCCCTGCAAGAGGGATCCAACATCTTTTTGGTGTCCCCCTCCCTTCAAGAGCAGTCGAAACTATTTTGATGCCCCCCCCCCCCCCAATTCACCAACGCCATCCCCAACCTTGTTGTTGAAATTGACCTTTACTGTTACGTTGCCACGGTCAATATAAAGATTCAGCATCGAATTATCATCATCTCATTGATGTTGGTTGTATATGTTGTATATTAACTCCCGATGTGCTATTTTACATTTAGTAGGATGCATTATCACATCAACCTAGTTGCCAGCTGCCACGTTCACATGCTTTGAGAAGAGATTAATATTCTACACTACATAAATAATTGCATTTTATTGAATTAGATATCCTTAGAGGAACACATAAATATATGATCATATTTCATTCCAGTAAATGGCATTTCAAGCCGCTTAAATGCTATAATGATTTTTCCAGGACATTTACAAGGCATTTCCTGAACTCAAGGCTGCTTAAACTTGTCATCTTAAATGTGCTTAAAATGCAGTGCTGCTATCCTGCATTGGTTTTACACTACTAAAAGAGTCTTACTATTACATGTATTCATGAAGGCAGCCTACTGCTATTGCCTTGGCATACCAGGAAAATGTAGTACAGGCGAGAGCCTGGACGAAGTAGCATGCATGCATCATGCTGACCCTACAGGACTGATAAAATCCTAAATGACCAGAATGATGCATACCAAGGCAACTGGGAGAGGAAACAATGTCAATGCAAAGCAATGCAGAGCAATGCAGAGCAGAGCAGAACAATGCAATGCAGAACAGAGCAGAACAATGCAATGCAATGCAGAGCAATGTAATACAGTTCAGAGCAATGCAGGGCAGATCAATGCAGGACGGCAGAGCAACACAATATAGAGCAATGCAGAGCAATATACTGCAGAGAGCAATGCAGAGCAATGCAATGCGCACCAATGCAATGCAGAGCAATGCAGAGTAGAGCAGGTCCGGAAGACAAGGTCCTGCCTAGTAGCCTATCAAATGAAAACCTGCCGTTCATTTTTGGTCAAACCTTGTGAAAGGTATAAGCCCATTCTCATGACAGAAACACTTGATATACTCATAGAAAAGAGTCTTTTACATCATAACCCTTATTTCCAATTATCAGATTATCTGTATAAGCGCTGGAGATAGATGCAGGAGATAGATATAACTTATGACTCTCCAATCCACATGAGTGTAATAAGGCAGGGTAGGGCCACCTTATTTTGATAACTTGGATTACAGGCTTTTGGCTCCAACTTTTTGGAAGGGCGGAGGAAAAAAAAAAGAAAAAAAAAGCTGCCCATGGGGGGGAGCCGGATCACAAAATATTTCGAAGAGTAGAGGCAAAAAAAAAAAAAAAAAAAAAAGCATGGAAAACCTGTATATTCTCTGTTATTGGGTAATCTAAAGAAGATATGTTGAGAAATATCCCCAATCTAAAAGGTCTCATTCTACCTTTTGCTGGTCAACATGTCTTTTTTTTTTTTTTTAAGAAAAATTCTTTAAAAAATCTCGGAGGGGAAAGGCTAAAAAAAACAAAAAACTTTTTTTTTTTTTGCAAAATGCCTAAAATCTCGGCGGCGGGTCTGTAATCCAAGTTATCAAAATAAAACGGCCTAGGAGACCATTACTGAGAGCTGCCCCGGGGCCCAGTATTGATCGGGGTACATCACACCTATACGGGACATGGAGCCGTCAGGTAACCCTGGACGATGGATGGAGTTACGTCATAGTCTTTCATGGGCCACACAGTGCCTGTTTGGGTCATGTTCTGTGTTGGCATGATGCATAGATGCAGCCCCGGTCAGTAACACACCAGGGCTGCATTCATGCATCATGCCAACTCCATGGGGTTGAGACACTCCTATACGGGACATGGAGCCGTCAGGTAACCCTGGACGATGGATGGAGTTACGTCATAGTCTTTCATGGGCCACACAGTGCCTGTTTGGGTCATGTTCTGTGTTGGCATGATGCATAGATGCAGCCCCGGTCAGTAACACACCAGGGCTGCATTCATGCATCATGCCAACTCCATGGGGTTGAGACACTCCCAAAGGGTCTGCATAAACTCACCGGTAGCACTGCAGTGGTGTGAGCTAATCAAAGTGCCCGTACAGGGTTGACCCTGGAGGGATGGTAGATGGGCTAGGTGGTGTTACATCAGAATCATTGAGGAGCTCAGATTGCACCTGTATAGCACTATGTGGTGTATAATGATACTGTCGGAATTAGGTAACCTGGGAATAATACTTATTGGTAACTGGTGGCATATTAGGGACGCCCAACACGCGGCTCTCCGTGGACCCACTACTCACACATCTCAGAGGGGCACTCACTGGCCCCATGGTTCCTATTAGTTGTACATCAATCAGTCAATTGTTCATGCATATCGCTATTCTGGGTCAGTATAGGCTTTTATTAGTTGTATCCGCCTTGGTTAAGGTTTTCCCTTATTTGGTTCCTTTAAAAGCACATAAAACCCTGAATTTGTCCCCTTGGTGAGGGTACCTACATTTGGCTCACATTTCCATATGGATGTAATATACCTGGATTTCCTCATGGCCTATAGTGCTGTTTAGAGAGAACAGGCTGCTGGCTTTTGTTGAACTGCCATTTCCATGGTAGGGGTTGGCAGTTGTTTGAAAGCAATATTTGTTTTTGTACTTCCGTAAATGATGAATGTGATGCAGGCAGCCAATGTGCAGAGTATACCGAGAGCAGGCTGAACCATCAGTATCGTATAGATAGCTTTTGTGGTATACATCGATGTATCAACCCTGTGAGGACGGCATTTGTCGGCATGATGCACCAATGCAGTGCCAGGCAGTGACTCAATTGGTGCATCGTGCTAACCCCTCAAGCCGTGTCCCAACCTCGCACAGCCTTCATGACGTTACTCATTATTGGTGTATTTATGAATTATGCTAGTAACAAAACAAGGGGCACATCGCATTCAACTGATGAAGAGCCTTGCCACACTGCACTAAACATGTGACTCTGACGTCATGCACCAGATGAGTGAGTGCGTGAGTGATGGCTGTTTGACGCCATTTGACAGTTAAGGTCACATTCATGGCTGCAAAACGAAATAACAGATCACATATGACGCTGGTCGAGTCAGGATGATGATGGATTGAAATACTTCACCATAACTAATGAAAATGCTCGCAAAAATGATATAATTCCATGTTATCAGCTAATTGTTCTCCCCCATGTGTCATCATGATGCAACAATGGTGCAAGGCAAGTCTTGCAGCTTGCTGGTTGACTACAAAGGAGCACTTTGCCACCCTGCTGTGTTCTGGTGATAGAATAAATGATGAGGAGTTTACGGTATTGCCAAGAATGAATAATTCCCCTTTAAAAGCTAATTGTACTTCTGGAGCCAATCAGCTCATTAAACTGCCAGTGATCACTTAAAAAAACAATCAGTCTTAAACCCAGTTATATATAGGATTTCAGTAAGGCTAATTTATCAGCTTTAATTGTACGTAAAAGGCAATTAGACGGTCGTTAAGCGTTGCCACCATGCACTGTGAAAGCTGAGTAGGTTGAGGCAACTCGTGATTGACTTCAATTGGCTGTATCAGCCTGCCAGGCCTAGAGACAGTTACAGAGGCATCGCTGGAACCCTCCAAGGTTTGGTATAATGCCTCAAGGCATACACTGTTGGCTAGAATTTCAGTACTGCATTGGTGCATCATGCCGACCTATTGGGAATGTATCAAATGCATTTAGAACATAATGCATATATCATGGGTTTGATGCGACCCAACAGGAAATACTGCCTTGTTGTATTTTTAATGGACCACATATAGGCTTGCCCAAATTTGAATTGCCCAGATCAAAGCCACTTTGACAAAACAACATAAAAGCTGGAATAACCACAGATTAGTGAGTTTAGTAATTGTAAGGTATGTCAAAAAGCTGAGCCCATCTGGGCTCCTACTGGCAGCTCTGTATAATAATTATCAAGTTTCTGGCGTTTGTTGGCCCAGATTGCCCAGGTAAAACCCATACAGGGCCCATTGCACAATGCTGTCTAGGATCTGCTAGGACGCCACTGACTGCCAGTGACGCCACTGACTGCCAGTGACTGCTGTATCCCTACACAGAGAAAAATGTGAGCGTCAGCTGGACTCTCCCCAGGGTCAGACACTGCCTGACTAAGGTGAGATAGTCAGTTGGACTTCCACAATAGTCAGACTGAGCCTCCTTTGATAGTCCCATAAAGTTACTCTCTTTCGAGAGTCAGCCTGATCCTTGAATGACAGTCAGGTAAGACAATTCTTCAGACCAGAGTCTGGCTGACTTTCGTTCCACAGTAAGGCAATGTTTGACCCTGGAATGAGGGTCAGTTAGCCTGAGCCTTCTTTGTTTGCTACCAGGTGGGGACACAATACAGTACTGAGATTAATGGTAGGGTATAAGACACCATTCTTGTGGATTTGGGAATATTATACATTGAGATTCTGGGATTACCTCTGAAATACCTAAATGACTGGTGGTCTGTGATAGCACATCCCTTTCCTATCCAGGACAACAGAACTATTTTATATAAGATTTGTCAGGGAGGCCATATATATATATATGTATGTATATATATATATATATATATATATTTAAAAACACCACCTCCCAATACAAATAAGCAACTAGTCTTACTGTAAAGAAGAGATTCCAGCTATGCCTGACTTTCATTGAGGTCAAAGTCCAGCATTGCTAGACTCACATCCAGCTCTGCTCTACTCTCAATGGCCAGAGTCTGACATTGCTGTACTCTTGCTCTAGATACAGTCCAGCATAGCCAGACTACCCTCGAGCATGAAAGTCAGGCAGTGTTGAACTCTCGTACAGGAGGGTCCAGCATTGCTTGACTTTGACAGTAGAGAGGGTCCAGCACTGCCTGACTGTCATACCATCCTGAGTCAGGCAGTGCTGGACCCTCTCTACTGTCAAAGTCAGTCTGACTATCATATGAGAGTGCTTTTGGCGACATGGGTCTGACTATGGCATGTGAGTCCAGGTGACTCTCACATTTTCCTCTGTGTATATATAACTTAAAGCGCTGCTGCCATCTCCAATTACCCAGAATCCCCACAGCTGCTCTTAGCTGATTGGCCGGGGCGGCCTAATCCGCGAAGCACTCTCAAGTTCAAGTTCAAGTTTCAAGTTTCAAAAATTTATTCACTTTTGTTGTACAATGGAGACCAGTCATTATGAATGTAAATACCTAAAACAATATATAAGTATTCATCATTCACATACAATAAGATATATATGTATCACCAAATAGTACAATGTAATATTTGAGGTCAACATCACCCTAGACACGTAATTATACCAATCATAAATCTCCGCATACAGTGAAAAGGCTGCTGCTTAGGTTGTACACCCAGTTTTCGTTAGCCACCTAAATTACTTGTATTATTGTACCCAGTGTAATCTATTTAACTTGTATGAGTAATAAATAGTTCATAAATATTTACAGATTATTAAAGTAAACAATTATCATATGTACAGAATTATTCTTGCTTATAATTCTAAAAAGTTATTTACAATTTATATTACAATATATATATACAAAGCTTAAAATTTTCTCTAAGTAATCACTATATACATCAATGAATTAAGGATTATTTACAGTATATTGGAATTACAGGACACAACATGGACTATACAGGTGATTTCAGTTTTTTCTTAGCGGGCAAAATACAGAATACAATATTAATTTTCATCTGAATAATAATATAACAATGGAAGTCAATACATGTTGATAGTAAATTTGAGGATATAAAATATCTCAATAATACAATATATGTGCTAAACATTTGACTAAAATAGTGAAGTTTTGGTATTATTACTGCTTGTGATCTATTTAGTATTTTAAGTTATACCAGCTACTACCGGTATCAGACATCTCATATGTTTTTTTATGACCCACTTAAACGTATTCCTGTCTAATATATTTCTCTTCTCAGGTGATAGCTTATTCCACCATGTAGACACAGTGTACTCTAGGCTCCTCTTGTAAGCCTCACAATGCGGTAGCTTATTACTAAGTAATATACCATCAGAGCTTCTGGTATTAACAGACATTTTTTTAATGTATTTTTTCTTACTGGACCTCTTATGTCCCTCCACATAAATATGTGAAATTCTTCTATCAGACAAGTAGTTTACATTAGCTTTTGCATGGATGTAACATGTAGATGTTCGCATAGGTAATTTCAAACACACTTTTAACACTCTATTTTGAGACCTTTGCATTTTGTCTAACAATGTACTTCCTGACTTAGCATATAATATATCACCATAATCATAAATTGGCATTATATAAACCTTATATATTTTGAGTAAATTTTCCTTACTAAGAAATCTTGAAATCTTTGTAAGTTGATAAGTACGAAAAGCTACAGTTCTCATTTGATTTTTCATAAAGATATTGTAATTAAGTCTAGGATCCAAAATAATACCTAAGTATTTGTAACTAAATACCCTTTGTAAGTTTTCACCTTTGATCATAAGCCTTACATTTTTGAAACCTTTTTTACCACCGAAGCACATGAACTTTGTCTTACCAATATTCACAGTTAGTTTATTTTTATTACACCAATTGACAAAATTGTCTATATTACTTTGCATAGTATGCACAGCAACATCTTGATTGTTATCACTAACATATATAACCGTGTCATCAGCAAACAAACTCAATGATACACCCTTCCCTGTAGTATTGACATCATTTATGTAAACTAAAAACAATAAAGGGCCTAATATTGATCCTTGGGGGACACCACAGGTAATGTTGGTCTCACTTGAAATGTTCCCATTGATACTAGTTTTTTGTTTTCTCCCTTCCAGGTAGGACTTAATCCAATTTAGCAAATTTCCTTTTACACCCAATAAAGATAATTTTTTTAATAAAATAGAATGATCAACAGTGTCGAAAGCCTTCTTGAGGTCAAAGAAAGTAGCTATTGTATCTATACCCACATTTTTGCATGATAAAATGTCATCTGTTAAAGATCCCACCGAAGTTATTGTTGACATGTTTTTTCTATACCCATATTGTTTGTCTGATAAAAGATTATTTGATTCAAGGAAATGCATTAAATTTTTATGGACCACTTTTTCTAATAATTTTCCTGGAAGAGCCAACAAAGAAATTGGTCTATAATTAGACACCAACCTCCTGTCTCCCCCCTTATGTATAGGGACTATGGTAGCACATTTCCATTCACTTGGAATAATACCTGTAATTAGTGACTTATTAAACAAATGAACCAGGTGTGGTATTGAGGATTGAAACACCAATTTCAAAATATTAGAATTAACATTATTGACTGCTGATGACTTTGTAGTTGCTATGTCTTTAATTACTGAAAGTAATTCTTCTTCATTTGTACCTATATCCTCTATTGAAGATATATCATTAACAATCCCATCATAGGACCAGCAGTCAGTTAGATTCTTTGCCAAATTTTTGCCTATATCTGTAAAATAATTATTTACAAAATTAGGTGTTTCACTCTCAGGTATATCCACCCCTTGCTCATCCATTAAATTAATCCCTTTGCTATCCCCTTTTTTGGAAGGTAATAATTTGGCAATTTCTCTCCAGAATCTACCTGGGTCGTTTTTGCATTCTTCTGTTAGGTTATTAACAAAATTTTCACGAGTTGAATGAACAGTATCACCCAAGGAGGTCCTAGCATCAATAGCAATTTGCTTGTCAACCGGATTCTTTGTCTTATAGGACCTAGACAAAAGCCTGTCTTTTTCAGCTATCAATTCCAACAATGGCGCATCTACCCATTCTTCCTTGGGTTTTTTTATTGTAAAGTTTTTGAATGGACACATGTCATCCAAAATTTTCAATAAATTGTTAATATAATAATTCCATAGCCATTGTGGATCATCATTCTCAAAGTAGGGAATCCAGTCAACATTTGCAAAATCACTCACTAGTTTCTCACCATTATATTTCTTCATAGACCTTCCCATGAAAGAGGTTTTTTCATTATTGTAAAGAGGTTTATCAACAGTACCAGCCACAATAAAATGATCACTCAAATCAAATGGTATTACTTCAGAATTATCCATATACAAATTATTGGTGAAAATTAGATCCAGACACGCTTCTTTTTCTTTTATCCTGGTAGGTGTTTTCACCCAATTCAACAACCCATACTGCATCATCATATTAATTAACCTGTTGGTATATGTTTTTAATTTTGGGTCTAATAAATCCAGATTGAAATCACCAAGGATATAAAGTCTTTTTCTTGATTTAGCCACTAGTGATTGGATTAATGGTTCTAACAATTCAAAAAACCTTTCTGGATTACCTTGAGGAGGCCTATACAAGTTGCACACTACACTTTTTTTCCTATTACCATCTAATAAAGTTAAACATTGATTTTCTAAATTAATACATGAAGTATTTAAATGTTTAAGCTCATCCTCATTACAATAAATGCTGTCATTAATATATGTACACAAACCACCACCAATTTTAGGAAATATATCATATTGATTATCTCTCCATAGCCTATCAGAGCGGTACATGTGGAAGCCCTTAATGTTATACATACTGGTGCAATCAAACTCAGTAAACCAAGTTTCAGATAATGATATAAATGTAAAGTCTGTACCAGTGAATCTGGCTTTCATTTCATCAATTTTCTTTTTATCTCGAATACTTCGTATATTAAGATGCACAAAATGTTCACCATTCAAATCATTTAGTTCAGCAACAGTTTTGTAATTATTAACCTCCATTATAAAACATACACTTTTGTTTTCTGTAATAATACAGTACCGGTATTATATAATGCCTTTTACCCGCATCGTTACTGAGATCACACACATTTAGACAAATCTTATTTCTAACACAGAACATATAAAAATTTAGCATGCTAAACCTCGACTCTTGTCGTTCTAACATGTTGAAAAAAAATTTGATTAGAGATTTCGTTCCTTCGGCTATACCCAATATAATATCATTATTTACAATTTAAATAGGGTTCATCTGTAATAAAATTTGTGTAAATTTATTTGTATAGTTTCATACCATAGCTATGTATTGAATTATGTACAATATTAATTTACATATGAGACTCATATGCAAATACCGGTAACAATTATGTATTAATCTAAATTATAGGATAGTATATATAACATTATAAATAATTTTAATAGACAGTCAAATTTGATTTTCAAGTTGGCTCCCATATGAATGTTCATGAAATGCTTCAGAGATTAGTAAATTGTAGCCTCCTCCCCTCGTTGTTGATGACAGGGACGTCTTGACTTTTACTTCTAGTTCATGTTTTTGTCGGCCTCCTCAAATCGCCCGCCCTGGGTAGACTGCAGACCCTCTCTCGATCCATGTCCTATTTGCGACCAGCAGCAGTTATAGGCCTATGTGTAAACACAATGTTATTATAAATACAGTCAATATATCTTCTTGTTACTTTTGATGTAAGAGGGCTAAATAGAACGTATGGTTTCAGATATTATAAAACAATGATTTGTGTGCATGTACCATAAATAATAATGTCACTGTTAATGGATATTTGACCTACTTCAGTTATATTTTTCCATGTGATCCATAAGCTCATCCGCCCAGTATTTTACAACCTCCAGTGTCCCCTCCGGTCCATCGTTCAACAGGTTGTAATTTGGTTTCTGGGTACTAGTGAAGAGCGCAGAGGCTAGATCAGGGGTTGTACAGCCATAGTCCAGATTCAGATCATGTATGAAGTCGTTGAGTAGCCACACAATATTGTCAAGAACCTTTTGGGGTCTAGGCCCAGCATACTGAGAGCAGCTCTTGATAACGTCTAACCCAGGTATATTAGTGAAATGGATCAGAGTTGATGGGTGCCTACATCTCAAATATGATATAGATCCTTCAATCTTTTCTTTTACCTCTTGAAATTTGTCTTCTTCCTCAATGTCAAAGAAGGAGTATTGTCCTGTGAGTGCTGAGGTGTAGAGTATGTCATATATTCCCGCTGATATATAATATACCGGGAGAGGTTCCTCACTAATCATGTCATCAGCCATACTACATAGGTACTGAATACCTGCATTTTTGACTCCGTGAACAAATACCTCCGTGTTCAAAAGACGATTTTTCTTGTTTATGAAGTATTGCAGTGGCGAGTCGAGGCCATCCCTTGCATCCGTGAGTAGATTTATCTTGCGTAAATGCATTTCAATGTCTTTGTACAGCCAATATTCACTTATAAAGGCTTATTTTCTAGCTTAAACTCACTTGCCAAATGCCTTGTTCGATGAAATTTCAAAATGGTTGTACACGCGCGCGTAGAATGGTATCCATGGACTCCGTCCCTTAGCGACAGAGCTCAGCCAATGAGCAGCGCCGCTTCAACCGCGTGACCTCTATTTGTGACGTAATGATTACACCCACGCCTTGACTACCGTTGCTACAACAATGAAGATGTCAACAATACGCGGGATCTTTAAAAATGGCGATCCGCACGCTGGTGATGGTGTTGTTTAATGACTGCATACTCATTAAATAACCAATGACAGTTAATCAAGTACCATAATACATGTAGAGTACCCTTCCTAGTTATCCCTGATTTTTTCTAGAATCCCTCCTAGATGATTATGTCCAGGTAGTGACCCGATCTTTATGTACTTTTTTTGTGACTCCATGCATAGGTGTCACACTATATCTGTAGTCATATCAGAGTTAGTCTCGAACTAGTTCCTGTATATCAAATAAGCAGAATCACAAGTGTCGGTATATATTTAAAGTTAATCTATCTTTTTGTACTTTATCCTAGAACTAGCTAATTTGTAATCACTATGGCTATGACCATGGCTGTCAAAATGACATTAAGCCTTCGATACTCGCTCACTAGGTGGTTCAGGTGTAGATTAGATCAGTACATGTGTTAGCACATCAAGCTAATGATTAACCAGATGCTACTGTAGCCTAGAACTATATCATCTATATAATAATGCTATCAGTTTAGTACGCAAGGAGTCGGTGCCCAAACATAATTCTGTAGGGTCAACATATATATATATATATATATATATATATATATATATATATATATATATATATATATATGTTGACCCTATAGGGTTGATACACTCCCTAAGATGCATAATGCTCCATACTGGGTATGACATGCGTCTATGGACTGATGTGCGCAGCAATTACTTGATCTGGTGTCCAGGAAATAAGCATTAAGACCATCTGTCCTGGAGGGTACCTGTTACACCCCAAGAACTCTACCCTGAATGCATAGGATTTATTTCATTGGTCTAAAATGTATTCCACAAGTGGCCTGAAAGACTTGGTTTCCCCACCATACTGTTAGTCGAGTTAATTGGCACTTTTTGTAAACCCAATGATTAACAGGTATATATATATATATATATATATATATATATATATATATATATATATATATATATATATATATAATGGATATGGATCGCCTGTAGCATAACTCTATGGAACACTAAACAATAGGAGTTATGACGAGGACGCTTTTTTCCCTTTTTTCTTTGCTGAGGCCTGATTCATATAGGGTATTGCAGGCTCTCAGAGAACCAAATCTACGTCTTAGCAGTTGATAGATTAAGCATAGAAGTTGAAGATATGCGAGTTTCCTCCATCCCATCACATCGGCTGCACTGTAAGCTTTAATTTGATACACCAAATATGTTCATATTTGTTTTATGTTGTCATGTTTTTCAAATAAAATTTGGAAAAAAAAGAAGGATGTTGGTGATACGCACGGTAATGAGAAACAAGTGTATTATTGGGAGCAAGTGCATGAACTGGGTCATTACACTCTCACCCCTGAGGTTCCCTATAGTAAAGTACAGTGTGGGACACTCTGCATGTCGGCCATTGTTTTTGCACTGACCCCTGTGACCACATAGGAGGTGGTAGACAAACCCAAAAGTGCTTAAATCTCAATTATAAATCAATTCCTGTTTCCTGCATCCTTAGGGTATTGAATATAACTAGGCGTTGCACCGTTTGTGACATCTAATTCCGCTCAGATTGCCCATATTACCTGAATTACCCCCCTTCACAGGAGGTGGTAGACAAATAGTTTACTACACTGTTAGTAATATATCAGAACATCAGGCAGGCGATTGTAATGACCCAGTTCAGGCACGTGATTGGGAGTGGCCTTAGCAGAGGCTAGACTGGGTGGGAGTGCTAAAGGGGTAAAGCCCTAAGCTCCGTGCCCCTTCAGCGCGTCCAGCACTAATTACCAGAGCGAAACTGTGTGTGTCAGAAAAGGCTGTCTCAGCCAATCAGCATCAGTCCTGGAGGCAGCGTCTGGGGTGCTGTATACGGACACAAGGTGGCAAAAGGACAAGAAAACAGTCTGTTAAGGTGTACCAGGCGCCATCTTGGCATTCCAAAGCAACTGCTCCAGCAGAGAGTGGACAGGTGGTGGACACAGGCTGTAACAGACTGTCACCACAGAGGCTGTTACAGCAGAACTAGTGTCTACATGGTGGACAGCTAGACAGGCTGTAGCAGACTGTCACCACAGAGGCTGTTACAGCAGAACTAGTGTCTACATAGTGGACAGCTAGACAGGCTCTATGTGGCAGAGGTCATTAGTAGCGGCAGCAGCCACTGAGCTGTTGTCTCCCGCCATGAGCTGCTCCCCGCCCAATACAACAGGCAGGGGACCTAGGGCTACCTGAGGAGAGAGTATTAGCCCTTTAAGTGCTAAATAGTGATTTAACGTGCTATGTTCTCTGTTTTTATGATCCATGAATGCAGCCCTGGTGAGTAACTGACCAGTGCTGCATTCAAGCAACACTACAGGATTGAGACTCTCCTGATGGGTCGGCATGATACATAGATTGCATCACCGGCGTGTTACTGACTAGGGCTGCATCAGTGCATCATGACAACAAATGTCATCTTTTAGCGACATGGCATCCTTAAACGGCTAAAGGGTTATAAAAGTATAAAGGGTATTAGCAAGCTTGTGTAGCTGAGGATGGCACCTGCTATATCTGGCAGGGCTCATAATTGTGTAAGGTGGGTATAGAGGGAGTCATGGAGCTGCTCCCTTAACCCTGGGCTGCTGCCCTGAGCCGCTCACACCTGGACACTACCTGTATCATGATACTCCTTGTGAACAACAGTGCCATTACCCAGTGCCTACATATTGCTGTATACGTTTCCAGTTATATTAATGAAAGAGAAAATTGGCCTATATGTGATAGCAGCATTTCTCACACTTGCCAAAGATTGCATCCCAATTACATCTGCCCTCTCACCCGCACATTTACCGTCGACCAGGCCACTTGAATCAATAAGCGCTGAATAGTTGCCTCACTTGAATAGGCTGAAAAGAACAGGCACTGAGGCACCAAAATGTGACATTACGGTATGCGACTGAGCGCTTAAAGACCTGGCGCTTATGCAGGCAATACTGACCATACATGTACTGTTGGTAGCTGAGCTGATTTGTTACTGCACATTGCGTTACAGAGAACCAGCGAAGGTTGTAATGTACTATGTATACAAAAGAGGATCGGTCTGTCTTCACTGCCTGAATCTTTAACAAAACCTTCCGGTCCCCTACATAGTACATTAGCACTGCCCTGTCATTTGATTAAATGTTGCTTATGCAAACCCATCCAAATTCCAAATGCCATCGGGCAGACTTAAAATAAATCATTAGGTTATTCAGGCCCATCCCACAGAGTAGAGTAGGAGTGTATTTCATAAGGACCAATAAAAGGGTCAAACTCTGTGAGAGCTGTGGCAGGTGGGAGTCAGGGAAATAATCCTGGATGAAAACAACACTGAATCTGTCCAATGTTGAGAAATCTCCTAAATAATGCCCTTGCATAAATGCTGTGCTCGTGAGTTACTTGCAAGGGCTGCAATTATACATCATGACAAGAAAGGTTATGTCTACACATATTACAGCACTTTACAGCCCTTAGCGGTCACCATGGAGTGACGTCAGGGTGTTGCTTGGGGGCTGTCGCTGACACAAATCTCATTTGGTGCTGTCGGGGACAGAAGGACAGCATCCCCTCCTCCCCCCCCCCCCCGCCTCCATCCTCTGCCATCTTACTGTACTGTTCATCTAGGGCCTACTGACTCCCATTCGACTCCCACTCGAACACTTCTCGGCATGCCATGCACACAAGATCTCACAACTTGTTGCATAGAAGCTGCATGATAGCATTTACAATTTATCATTGATGTTGATTTAATACTACTGACAAAGATGATACATTTGCCGCATGAGCTGGAGTATGGTAAGACATGACCTGGCACCATTTTATTCCAGGATGATTAGCCTAAGTGAGAGCTGAGCGGGCCAGGAGGAGAGCGCAGAAACCTGGGAACAGTCTCGGGCTAGTCGCTATGCTGGCAGATCAGACAATTAGAACAGCTGTTGCTAAGCAACCAGCTGTATCAACAACAAACCTATGAAACCATTGAATTCCTTGGGTCTATGTTCGGGGGGTAGGTATGATTATAATCAACCTCAGGACCATGAGAACATGTACTGCTAGGCAGATAAACAATGAGAAAAGGTGTTGCTAGGCAACCAGCTGCATTAGCAACAAACCAACAGAACAATTAAATTCCTTGGGTCCATTTCAGGGGGAGGGTAAGTATGATTACAATCAATCTCAGAACCTTGAAGGTTGATTAATATTACTGTTGATTAATATCACATATATGCATAAATTAGTGTTGTGACTCCTTAAAACAAAATGGCGGCACCCATACTGACTTCCTGTAAAGTGAAAACAATATAAGGCCTCAGCCTGGTGCTTCGCAGACGCACAACCAGGGCTGCTATGTGGGCTTTCACCTTTGAATAATCACACCCCCTGTGTGGCTGGTAAAATTTCTTTAAACTTGCACTGTTAGAAGTAAGTAGTGTTCCTGTACACCAAATACTGGGGGCAACTATGGTTCCAGTAGATTGTACTGTAGACCTACAGCAAGTGAGCTTTTATATATTTACAGCACTATGTACTGTATAGGGGCAGCAGAATCTTCTGTTACTGTACAGCAAAATTGATTGTAGATCATAGTCTGAAGGTCCTGGGTTCACCTCCCAGTGCTGGTGATATTTCTAACCATCCATGTGAGGGAAAAGCGAATTTTAGGTGGATGTAGGTAAGACAAGAGAAGTGGCCTCACCTAGGATTGAACTCACCACCTGTGGTGTTGGAGACAGGCGCTGATCCATTGCGCCACAGAGCCGGTGTTGCAAAATGGTCATATTGGGATATAAGCTACCTCTGCTATGTCCGTATTAAATGAGCTACAGCCTTGTTGCTAAAGATCCCTGATGAGAGGTGGCTAGACATAGGATCGATCCCACGACCTCTCGTGTACATATTATAGGGAAAAGTACTGTAGATCTACAAGTCACTACCGATACCTGCATCTACAGTAACAGAATTGTACATGTACAGTAGAATTTGCTGTATTATTATTTACAGCTAAAGTACTGTACATTTACAGCAAATTTTGCTGTTCACGAACAACAACTTCTTACAGTGTGGGGTGTGTCTTATAGGCGGGTTTGGCATATAGACATGGTGTTATGTTAGTGGTGGATAGCCTTTACCCCTGCTACCAACAAAACGCAACCAAATATGAAAAAGATCTGTGACAAAACCAGCTGATATGGGCAAATGGTAAATGCGGGTTAGGCATGGATGTTCTTTACCCCTGCCAAACAGCAGTGCACATCTGCAGCACCGAAGTCACACCAGTGTCAAACAGACCACATCAAAACCACACGCAGCGACCGCCACATCGAAATAGACTTATTAAAACCGGTCTGAGTCCTCAAGCCTACACAGGGGGCCTCGCTAGGTACCTTTAAAAATAAACACCATTATGGCCATGTTCTATGTGAGTATTTTCAGCAAACCCATTGGGTATTCAGCTGACTTTGTTGAATTTGGTAGTAAAGATGATAAATATATCTTTATGTGACAGATCAGGGGAGATTGCGAAGTTGTTGTAGCCAATTTGGCAATTTGGTAGAATTCCCATATAACAATTGTGCAGCAAAAAAGCAACAGAATTTATGCTATTTATTATCAAGCTAAATGACCAGTTTACAATTAATAGTAAACATAGCTTAGCCAGAATCTGGTAGACTACAATAGTCTAACTGTCCATGTGAAAGGTTCAGTCCACGGTTGGTCTAGGCCAGGATTCTCTAGAAGTGGCTCGATCCTTTGAACAACTCACGTATGCCTTTTAATACACAACTACTAGAGGGCGGCATGACCATGCCTGGAGGTCTGATAAGATACCCACCGCCATCTTGAAAACCAAGAGATTACCTCCAATAACTATCATTTCATAAGGTTAATTATGAGAGCAATCAGTGGGTTTGAAGAAAAAAAATAGAAAAAGAAAAAGATGAAAAGTGTTTGTTGCATAGGAGCCTATTCCTCAAGGTTTTACGATTCAGCAACCAGCTGTATGATCATGCTTTATCCGGATGAAAGCAGAGAGTCCTGATTCGTAGTTTCGTATTTTCTGCACCATTGAAATCTAGAATAAGCCCCTGATCTGCTTACCAATAAAGACTTACCTGTGTAGCCCCGATATGGCCCCACCCTGAGATAGAGGTTCTGCTACTTACCTGCAAAAGGGGAAAACAGGGAACATCATAAGTACTGTGAAGTAGTCATACAGTGAATGCATACAGTATAATCAGTATACATGTACAGTGTAGAACAAGGCAAACATGGACAACATATAGAAACATGAAAATACATGGGGCGCATGGGGTGAATTCAATTATCCCCTAAATTGCTCATGTTTCAACTTAACGCCACTCCTTATTAAGTTTAACAGCGGCCGGCGGTGAAACTCCTTCAACACTTTAAAGGCCGTACAGAGCACCAATGTCATGTTACTTTGAATGCTCTCAAAGTAGAAACCAAAGCCATATTGGATAGTCCTAGATTCACCTCTTGGAACAAAAAATATATTATATATTTTGAATCTGTATCAATAGGCCTGTGAACACCACCATTTATCAGGCAGTTGAGCGTCCGTCAAACCCTGAATTTAAAGGCTAAAGTGAAATATATGTTTTGTCTCCCTGTTGATACACTTTGACTACAAAATTCTGAAATACAAATATGAAATAACAAAAGCTGGACGCCAAAAGTGGAAGTCAAATGTGGACGTTAAAATATCTAGCATGTTTCATTTTTATATAGAAATAGGGCGATGTGCTCTTTATTCTATAGAATACTTCGTTCACAGTTTGGGCAGTTTGGGCAGAACTTTATTCATGCCTAGTGGACATATAGGAATATATGAAACAAATATATACACATTGCTGGCCTTCAAACAGCGGAAATCGTCCACCTCCCTTGTCGTACCGGTATAGTAGACACACAGCAATATGGTGGGGCTGAGTCATACAATGTACCGTAAATTCCCGCGTATAACTCGCATCTCGCGTATAACCCGCACCCCTAACTCCGGAAAATCCTATAACCCGTTTCTGGATCTGAAAATTTCAATTGTAGTACTGTTCTATAATGATAAAAACCCTCGTATAACCCGCACCCCATATAGGCATGTTTGGTATCAAATGAAAGCTGAGTTTGGTTCGCGTACAACCCGCGGGTAGTACGCGGGAATTTACGGTACCTTGGACTGGATAGAGGTGAATCACAGCTCATTGAGCTACCTGCATACTCAGAAAAGTCAGCGTCATTGTCGCTAATACCACTCACCTGAAAGTCAGAGAGTGGTTATAGCGACAATAGGCCTGTGTCCATTAGAATATATAACACTGTTCAACGACAAAACGTGTTTCCGGTGACAAAACAATGTCATATATCCTAGTGGACACGGGCCTAATGACGCTGACTTTTCAGAGCGTGTGCCTGTATATAGAAATAAGTGAAGTTTCAATTTAGTTCAATGATGAGTGGTATCGCTTGTGATTAGTGGTCTACATATTAGTGAGGTGTCAGGGCCTCACTCACTGCACAGTACACCCCCATGCCTCACATGTCAGGGAGCTGTCCAGTCAGTAATAGATGCTACCAGTAGTTAGCTACTACCAGTGTGCTGGTGTGCATGTACATGTATGTATCGGTATCACATACAAAAGCTCACAGAACGCTATAAATTATAGTATTTGCATCATGAGAAGAGCGTCGTCTTGAGTATACGAAGCATCATCCTAGGAAATCAATGTAATGCCTATAACATTTCTGGGCTATTATTTCATGAAAGTCAGCCAAGCATAGACAGAAAATGTCCACATGAAGAACATACACGTGCACTGTTGGTATATAGAGTTGGAGCCATGTATCTGAAGACACTGACATCTTCCCTAGGTAGCTATCCTATATAGCCTTAACCTGCATTGTGTTACCCTTTAAGTACAGCCTGATGCCTCAACGCTTTATGTTCTGTCGTCGCCATACCGCACCAATGCAGCCACAGTGAGTAACTCGCTGGCTCTGCTGGTGCAACAAGCCCATCTAGGTCAGCAAGTTACTCGTCCGGGCTGCATCCAGCAAATAAACGGCGCTCTTGGACTGTCGGACTATAATTGGCTTCTAAAAATGTATCATTATCAGTGGATGAAAGCACCCTGCTGCCCTTGCATGGTCCAGGTGACCTCTCCGTGCTGTGCCCCCCCCCCCCCCCCGGGATGGTGTCAGTGGATGTAGCAGCAGGGCGGCGCCTGCTGTTAGAGGTCCCTAGGGACCTGGAAGTGCCGTCCTCTGCCGGCCCCACTGCCCCACTGACACCGTGCTGGGGGGGGGGGGACCAGGTGGGGGGGGGGGGCAATTCTAGTCACAGGTGGCGCCATCCATCAAGATGAATTACCTCTCTGTCTGGATACAGCCATCTTTATCAACCTGTGGATTATGTGGTAAATATGATACATGTGACTTGCTGTATGAGTGATATAAGCCAAGGACAGGGTAATTGTCCAAGGCGTCAGCCGCGGATAATTACCATTGTCCAAGGCTTATAACACTCATGCAGCTAGTCACGCGTATCATATCCCTGGTAACAAATAATGAATAATTCCTGGGATCTTTTTGGGGATTCTGTGAGCAAAATTAAGTGGTCCAAATCTGTTTGCTGTTTACAATGTTTCTACATACCCAGTGGACAAGTCATGTGTTACTAAATGGTGGGCTGTGTGCATGGTGTTGACAGATAGTCGCATCACAAGGTTATACATTGGCTAGTTAAAATGTGTCATCACCTAATTTTCTTGTGCCAATAGGGGAAGTGACTTATCATCCCATAAATGACATAGTTAGATTAAAACCAAATCCCCCCTCCTCCGTCACACTGACACAAATAACCACTCCCTAGCAAAAGGCCTTTACCAATGCAAAGTTATAGGTCGAGTTACATATAGGCTACTCTTGTTCCCAA
This sequence comes from Harmothoe impar, assembly GCA_947462335.1. Taxonomy (NCBI): domain Eukaryota; kingdom Metazoa; phylum Annelida; class Polychaeta; order Phyllodocida; family Polynoidae; genus Harmothoe; species Harmothoe impar. The sequence goes on from OX381718.1 coordinate 33,082,187, forward strand.
ATCCTTCCGAAGGAAGGCTCTGGTAACAGCCAAATGACCTTGAACTTTGGATTTTGCTGTGTCTGGGCAACCCCTGCTGGTAGGCTGGAACCAGCGAACAGGAACAGGAAATGGAACCAGAATGTATGATGGTAGTTTTAGGTAGATTTACCAACAGCCTTTCTGGTTCCATTTCCTGTTCCTGTTCGCTGGTTCCAAGCTACCAGCAGGGGTTGCCCAGACACAGCAAAATCCCAACATTTGGCAGTTTCCAGAGCCTTTCTTCGGAAGGATTTGGGAACGAGAGTACATATAGGCCTACTTGATTTTTCTATTTATATGTGAGGTGCGGTGGGCAAACAGACTACTGGACTGTAACCACTAGGTAGGTACCTCTGAATCAACCAGTTATATATGAATATAAGTTGCCATACATGTATCATGAGATGCACATGAATGTATACATTTAATATACTATATTGTAGAGTCAAAGCTTTCCATCACTATAACCCAGGGACAATTAAAAATGGATTGTAATGTAATGCCACTTGTGTGTAGCTATCATGGTGAGGTTACCTAAGCACATGTTGCCTTTGTTTGTCCACACTGTGACGTAGTAGAACTGTATATGTAACCCGACCTATGCAGTCCGCCGCCTGGCTGACCTGCTAATTATAGATCCTATCAATGAAGGTCACTCTGGAGAAATCAGTTTTACTATGTTGCGTGTGTGGGGGGGGGGGGGGGCACAGAGAGATTTCTCTCTAAATAGGGGGACTTTAGGGAATAGAAGGTTAATGATGGCCAAAATAGATGATATGGAATGCCACAGATGTACAATCCAAATAAATTTTCTTTTAGCATTCCCCTAACATCTGCTCGCTACATATTCCCGTCATATTCAGCATATGTACACATGTGTTGATTTGTAAAGCAATGTCCACCTTTTGGTAGTGCTTACTTGTATATTTGAATTATTCTGTAGTAAAAAAGATCCTAATGGGACAATAACAAATGTAATTTTATAGTTGCCAAAAAACGCTCCCAAATAATGAAAGGAGGCATCAAGGCCCTATTAAGCTTATATGAAATAGTAACCCCCGGAGAAAACCTCCCACCCCTGAGATGTGATGAGTTCAATACCTACCTGCACCCCCTCTCTGACATAAACTAAGCACTCCCATACTAGCATACAGAGGTGGGGTGGTCAGAGTGCTCACAGTCCTTAGTTGGTTAGTAGTAGGACCAGCAGGACCAGTCATCACTTTGTATCAACAAAGCTGTCAAAAGCCCACCAAAACTGGTAAGTATACAGGTGAACTACAATAGATAAAGGAATTCTAAACATATAGACCTTAGCTACGGAAAGTTGTCATATTATTTCCTCTGCTTGTGTTGGTGTCGAATGTTGTAGAGTACTAACTATGGAACGACTGCTGCAAATGGCCAATGTGATATAAATACCACTTGATACAAGAGAGTCACATTTATTCATAGCAATTTGACTAGATGCAATGTTCTTAATGCATAGTTATGCACCTGTTTGCCCACTCATTGTGTGTATAAATTCTCCAGCCCTCCCAGTGCAGTCGTAGCAGAGTTAGACTGGCCCACATGCCTACACACTGACGAGCCTGACTCCGATGTCTGGACTATAGCAGATGTTAGAGTTGTAGATTGCACCCAATAATAGAACAGTGGGGGCAAACAAAAGCCACGTGGGTGATACTTTATAGGCTATATGAACCATATCTCAACCAACAAAGGTCATATAAATGCATTATAAATTGATATAAAATGAATATATGTTCCAGTACTCTCTTATACTGTTATATGTGTAACTATAGTAAAGCTTGCAGATTGTATTATGACCCAGGTAAGTAAATATAGGTTAGGTAGATGTATCATGATAACACCATTACTCATTACTGTATATTATTATTGTATTTCGGTTCTAGTATTCTGCAGTTTCCACTGTAATAATAAATGGTACATAATAGTACAATATACATTTGACTGGGTGAGATATGGTACACATACCCTATAAAGAATCCCCCGTGCGGCCTTTGTTTGCCTGCACATTTCTATCATTAGGTGCAGCCTACAACTTAAATCTCCCCCATTAGAGGCACTAAATTAAATCACAATAAATAAGCATTCCCGAGCCCAGCACCCATGGCAGGTTGCTGCCAGACGTGCTACTTGTAGCAGCCACTATACCAAGACTATGGAGGTCACTAACCTATACAGGATTCAATACAGAGTCATTTACTACCTTTGGCTGGGGGGGGGGGGGTTATAAGGTTATGGTTGAACTTGAAGTTTCCAAAGTGTACTATCTAATCAACTTCTCTTTTAAAGCCCCACTGTCAGCTAATAACGGCTTCATGATTATTGTGTTAACATTGCAGTATGATAGGCAGCTGTTAGACCTTATTGTTCTTTAGTCAATTGTTAGCATATATTTGATAAATTTATATGCTGTTTATTGGAATGGGGTAAATAATATCATATTGAACATTATTAAATATAAGTGATTTCACGGGAATTTGTTTCCAGGGATCTGACTTACACCCACAGTAGAAGAGTGTGCTCAGTGGACCGCATCAACCTACAGCCATGTACCTAAAATACAGCCAGGCCAATGCCTTTGTTCTTCCAGCCAACTGTGGTGTAAGTATGCTTATTACAAGTTTATGCAATTGATTTTGTGCTTAGACAAAGAGTGTATTAGAATTGTGATTCCTCCGCTACAGATTTCAACCCCACAGAGAGGTCTTCTGATCACTCCTCCGCTGCAGAATGGTGGTACGGTGAAGGTGGATGTAGTAGGGCAGGGAGGGGGGGCTAGAGGAGGGGAGGGGGGTCCCTTATACAGAGGGCATCTAAGGCCGCCGACAGCCATCTACCAGCAGAAAATGACTTGTGAACTATGCATGGCAATATACGGTTTCAAAAACAGATGATTTTCTCTACTTCCTAGAAATGAATAGAATTAGTTTTACACATCTCGGACTTTTTGCTGTTGTTGCACATGATGAATATAATTTGCATTGGCTCTTTTTTTATGAACTACAAGTCAAGGAATTTGTTTGTGGTAGCCTTCATTGCTTTTAGAATAAAAAGAAATTCAGCAGGTGATTCATATGTAAACTAAAATATGCTCTTGATGAAAACGCACTTTAGAGCTGGGATTGAACCAAAAGTCATTACCAGTTTCGGTGGCTTTTCATCATAGGGGCATAATTTCTACTATTAATTATGGTCATCGCAAATTTTCAGGACAATTTCCCGAACGGCTGGTATTGTTAGATTTAATGGGGTAATTCCACACAATGTTTCTTCACCAACAGACAGCTGTCTCCTAATGAGGCACTAATATGTTGATATTGAAGCACGCGTTCGGTATAGCGCCCGCTATCAGCGTGCCGGCCACCCACCCCGTGTTAGTAGTGAGCCGGTGTTGGTGCTGGTAGCAGAGGGGTTGTACCTTACCTGTACCCGGCCTACTGCCGCCCTCCCACCTACTCTCGTTCCCAAATCCTTCCGAAGGAAGGCTCTGGGGACAGCCAAATGACCTTGAACTTGGGAATTTGCTGGGTCTGGGCAACCCCTGCTGGTAGGCTTGAACCAGCGAACAGGAACAGGAAATGGAACCAGAATGTATAATGGTAGTTTTAGGTAGATTTACCATCAGCATTTCTGGTTCCATTTCCTGTTCCTGTTCGCTGGTTCCAAGCTACCAGCAGGGGTTGCCCAGACCCAGCAAATTCCCTTCATTTGGCAGTTACCAGAGCCTTCCTTCGGAAGGATTTGGGAACGAGAGTACCCTCCCACCCACCTCGCGTTAGTTGCTGACCTTTCTGTAGTCAGTGACCTGTGACTATGTACATGGGTGCCACGTTTTTTGATCGTGTCGCCGTGTCAATTTTTAGCAGAGGTGCCGTGTTGCCGTGTCGATTTTTAACTTATATATACTTCTCTAAATTATTGTGTCCATCGATTTGCCGTGTCGCCCGTGTCGGTTTTTAAAAGGCCCGTGTCGCTATGTCGCCTGTGTCGTTTTTTACCCATGTATAGTCACTGAGCTGCGTACTGGCGCTAGTAGCAGAGAGGTTGTTTCCTACCTGTACACGGTCTCCATTACTTGTTGACCTTGCCAAACCTCTACCTCCCAGCCGTCCACATTGCGTAGTGGACTGAATGCTCGCATTTAGTTCTGGGATCCGGGTTCAATTCCCTGACGTTTTCGTATGCTAAAATGGCTATGGCATTTCCTATGTCTAAACTCTTAATAAAAATGTAAAGTCTCTGCTATATCCTGAGATATCGGCACGGCAAAAAGTGGATATCCGTACGCAAAATGGCAGAAACCCCAACAAACACCGGACGAAGAACCTCTACATCCAATCCTAACCGATATTTCCTGATTATAAGAGAAGGTAGCTTTGTGCATGCAGAAGCAGCAGAGGTGTCAATGTCGCGACATCTTATAGGGTAGATTCACCCAAAGACGGACACACACCCTGAGTCGGACACTTTTAGGCCTATTTTACCATAACACTGCATATAGTTATTGTATGTGTATGCTAGGGAAGTAAAATTCAAGTGTTCTGCTTAAAGATAAAAGTAGAACCAAGCATCCACACTTTTTTATACATATATAATGATACCTTGAACTGGCCCTGTTTTGCATTGAGGAGCTGGTGGGAAATCTCTAGATTGCTATGGTACCACATGTCGGACACCATTGCTATTATGTTATATTATGAGGAGTATGGGTACATACGCTGCCTATACAAGACCTAGGCAACAAGGTAGATATATTCAGGATTATATTATAGAAAATACATAGGAATAACTATCAGAAATAACTATATAAGACCCTTTAAATGAGGTGCTACAATTTCACCTAAAGTCGGACACTAATTTCCAATTGGTTTTCTTTATCCTACAGATAATAGAGTAATCAGATTTATGATCTTAATACAATATATATTGAATATTACTAATGTTATCTGGTGTTCGACCATGAAACTATGAAAATATACTGATCCATTATTTTATAAAGTGATAAAATACACTTTTCTGGTATAAGTCAGGTTCGAGGTAGTTAAACACACATTTCCTATGAAAATATTTTATATATCTTTAATGAGAATATTATGCTAGGACTATTGAATCATCCCTGTTAAATCAATTAGGTGCTCTACCTTTTATTTCCTTACACAAACAAAAGAAAACTAAAGTGTCCGACTTCAGGTGAAATTAGCCATTCTAATTTTCAGTTTTTGAATGACAATAATTAGATGAAAAACACTTAAGAACCTTTATACTATACATAGGTCATGCCGTATGAATCCTCCCCTTTCCATAGATATCACATAATCAGCTGCAGATGGAATAGGGGCTTGTCTATACTCAATGGGAAAAGTGTTGCTTTGGGAGTGACAACGAGCGTCCGAAAGTGGTGAATCTACCCTACTATTAGCCCGCATGTAACAGTCAGTTCTCAACCATTGAGATCACACAATGAGAACCATACATACCCAAGTCATTGATATTTAATTTTGAGAATGGATAAAAGAAATCAATGTTGTAATACACTCTTGTAAAAAATGGAACAGAACCATACATGTCGATTGCTACATGGAACCTCTCCTTTTGAGGACTTTCTTACTGATTTCGATTTTAAAAGATAGCATTAGGTTTCGACTTGGGGATCAATCTTTCATTGATAGTCTGTAAGATTATCAATGAAATATTTAATTCCTCGCGTCAATATCTATAGCTTACTATAATAGTAATATCTTTTGTTTGCTTTCTAATAAATAAATTAATAGGATATGGGGAAAGAGAGTGTGCGGAATATTTGGTTCCCCTCCATGTGCCATCATTTTGCCAGAATGGACCATACAACATGATACAGTCTATACCCACTCATGTCGGCCTGTAGCACCTGCCACACCCTATTATCCAGTGCAGCCCGCAGCCAGAGCCACTAGAGTCATAATAGCCATCAGAGCTATCGCCATATCAGACAAGAAAAGGCGACCGTTCACCCAGTTGCTGATCTGGTTTTAGACCTCTATAAAGTCTATAAATTACCATTCCACACTTCTGATTTAATAGAAGTTGTGTTTAGAATCGGATAGCCCCTTTGTGCAGCCTGGATCTACTCATTTACGCTTCCTCACAGACTGTATGGTCATAAATGTAGTATTTTGATTAATTTGAAATTAATTCTTTTGTTCAGAAAGGTATCACCTTTCAAATTATGTGCATATCTAACATTATGTTCACAGAGGAAAAGGTGAAGAGCTGATGGTGAACATACAATTAAATATTTAAACCCCTAGTCCCGGAACCAAATCATATGTAAAGGACACAACAGACTTCATAAATTAAGTTAAAAGTCTGGACAAACTCGAGGAAGACGCAATCATAGGGACACTAGATGTCACCTCACTATATACCAACATCCCTAACGGGGAAGGCATGGCGGTCATCCTAGAGAAACTGAAATCAGTCCGAGACCCCAGACTCCTGTATGCCAGAAAATCAGAGTCTGGTAGATCTCCTAGAAATAGTTTTAACCATGAATCACATACAGTTCAATGGGAAACACTACAGCCATAGCCCCTTCATATGCAAGTTTACACAGGAAAATTAGAGGTAAAAATCGACTCATAGGGATTTTTCTATAAGTTCTTATATACCTAAAAATCAACACGATGACAAGGCCCTTTTGCTAAAAATCGACACAGCGACACGGTCAAAATTCTGGGGACCCATGTAGAGGCACGACCATGATAAACAACCAACAATCTGGCTCAGATTCATTGATGACGTCTTCTTTGTGTGGACACACAGAGAAACAGAGTTGAACAATCAAATTCACGGCAGAAATCTCCAAGAACGAAATCAGTTTTCTAGACATGAGAGTGAAGGTGGATACAAACACCAAAAAACTGTACACGGACCTATACAACAAACCGACTGATGTGAATACCTATCTGGATTCCCATCAGCACATCCAATCTCCACAAAAATCAGCCTACCATATTCACAGACTCTTTTATAAAGAATCTTCAGAATATGCCAGAAACTGGAAGACTTCGAGAAGCACACCAGTCAGAAAATGCAAGAATTCATAGAGAAGGGATACCCACAGAAAATGCTAGAAAAAGCACTAGCCAAGGTAAAATCCCCAAATAGACGGGAATGTCTTAAAACTAAAACCAAAGAAACCGAAAAACAAAGACACCTCGTACCTGATCAGCACACACTGACCAGGCAACAACATCATCAACAAGACGGACCAGGCAACAACATCATCAACAAGACGATGTCCAAAAATTGGGACCGACTAGGGTCCTCAAAAACAACCAAGTTTCTGAGAAGAGGGGGCTTAGTAAAGGGACAAAAACGTCCTAAAAATCTGAGGGACCATCTAGTCCGAGCAGCAACCAACTATCCGACATCAGAAGACAAAGAGGATGGGATATTAGGAGGAAAGACACCGAGGGATACAAAAAAGACCAAAAAATAAATGTTGGAAGCTTTTTTTGTGACAAGTGTTCACTGTAAACCCATTCTACAGTAGATCTACTGTAGATCTACAGTAGATTCTACTGTGTACCTACACTAACTATTTAGACTACATGGTATTTAATTTCCCCCAGAAAAGGCCCCTTCTTGCGGTCGTGTGTAGAGGATACATGGGCGTTGTTTTGTTAGGAGGGAACGGCCGGGGGGGACGAGATAAATGACCGGAACCTGGTTCAGGAAGCGGCGGGAAGCGAATGGGCAGAATCCACTAATTGACAGGTCCGTGTTTAATCCTTAGTGTCTCTCACTCTAACCCTCTGACGGCGGCAGAGGACGTTAAACCTTTAAGGACGGTATAATACATTCATGCATAATGTTTGTAATGTTCTTGTTCGTCATTATGCATAAATGCAGCCAGGGGTTGCATTTATGCATAATGACGACCCAATAGGGTTGAGACCAATGCATCCCAGGAAGATTACTCACCGGGGCTGCATCAGGACCATACAGGGCAAATGTCTGATTCTGTCTTATCATCACTACATATAAATGCAGCCCTGGTGAGTAACTCGCCATGGCTGCATTCATGCATCATGTCCACCCGATGGGGATGACACACTTGCAGCTTGCCGACAAGTTAACAGTCACTGGTGAGAGCATCATGCCGTCCTTGCAGGGTTAAGGGGCTGTAGTAGAATGGTGGGTAATTTGTTGAGGATGTAAATCTCCCCTTGTGACTCCCGGTCCCTTGGTAACGAACAGACTATGGGCAAGTCTACGTGAGGCTGAGTGGAGTCTGAGGTGATTTGGCGTAGATAGGGTCAGTAAACGGTAAATATTCATTTATATTACGTCTACAGTAAGCTACTGTAAATAGTAAACCCTGAAATATCATCCTTTCCATCAGAGATGTGAAAGTAGGCGTAAGGTTCTAAGATGTTAATTTCAACGATGATCGCGGCTAGTTCAGTAGTTGTGAAGCTGCTGCCTATGTACACTACTCCAGTACTATAAACTGTATGAACGTTTACGTTTAGGCAAATGTAATATGCCTTTTAGAAACACTTTCATTGGCAAAGTTCAGTATTGCCAAAATCTCATATCTCACTGTTTAATATGCTAAAAGTGTTCTTTTGTCCCTTTAAGGAAGGCACAATGCTTTTATGCATCATGCTCTTGGTCGTCATGATGCATGAATGCAGCCCTGTCAAGTAGCTCGCCAGTGCTGCATTCAAGCAGTGTGCCGACCCTACCACTTTGATACACTCCCATAGGGTTGGCATGATTCATCAATGCAGCACTGGGGATTTATTCGCCTAGGCTCCATCAGTGCATCATGGAGACAAATGTCATCTTTTAGTGACATCTGTCCTTAAAGGGTTTAGTATGTTTTAATTAATTGAATTAATTGAATTAATTAAATGCAAACATTCATGCAGTGTATACACTGTAAAACTACAGTAGATTAAACGTCCCATGTACACTGACTATAGCTATCAATCAACACTGTATTACACCTGCATGAAACAGCCCTCATCAGTTATTTACTGAAGCCTCCAACGTCCTAAACATAATATTGCATTGAAAGTGAAATATGACCATAGGCCAAGTTGTAAAATAGACCTCAATCTCTCATGAACATAGATCTGTGGCTAAAATTACATCGTTATATTTTACACCTGAATGACATAGCCCTCATCAGTTATTTACTACAGACTCTGACGTCATGAACATAATATAACATTGAGAAGTGCAAAGTGAAATACAACCATTGGCAAACTTCTGAAATAGACCTCATTCTCTCATAAACATCTGCGGCTAAAATTACATTGTTGCTTAGCGTTATGGTATGATATTGGTCAGGAAGGCGCTAGGCACTAGAGAACGATTACAACAATTAGGAAACAAAGACATGATGTGCTGCTTAACTCGTGCAGCACTAATTGGGGTATCCGCTGCCGCGCAACATGCTCGCAAAACACGTCTCTCCCGGAGCGAGGGAACCCTCTAATGGCTGCATGCTGCTTTAATGTAATGTGCTATTTATTGTCATAATGCATGAAAGAAGCCCTGGTGAGGAATTGTCTAGTGTTGCAACCATGCATCATGCTGACCCTACGGGGTTGAGACACTCCCGAAGGATCAGTATGATGCACCAATGCAGCTCTGGAGAGTTACTCACCAGGGCTGCATTGGTGCATCATGACGACAAATGTCATATTTTAGCGACATCCGCCTTTGAAGGGTTAACCCTCTAACGGCTGCATATTACATCAATAGATTATGCCCTTCATAATCATGGTGCATGAATGCTGCAGCATGATGCTGGCATTATGGGGTTGATAGATACCTGAAGGGTCAGCATGATGCTTGAATGAAGCACTGGCTGGGGATGCATTTTATGTCTCAGATCGTGGGGCCGGGGGGGGGCATTAGGTCTCAGATCGTGGGGCCGCGGGGGGGGGGGGGGCATTAGGTCTCAGATAGTGGGGCGGGGGGGGGCATTAGGTCTCAGATAGTGGGGCCGGGGGGGGGCATTAAGTCTCAGATAGTGGGGCCTGGGGGGCATTAGGTCTCAGATCGTGGGGCCAGGGGGCGGCATTAGGTCTCAGATCGTGGGGCCGGGGGGGCATTAGGTCTCAGATAGTGGGGCCGGGGGGGCATTAGGTCTCAGAAAGTGGGGCCGGGGGGGTCATTAGGTCTCAGAAAGTGGGGCCGGGGCCATTAGGGCTCAGATAGTGGGGCCGGGGGGCATTAGGTCTCAGAAAGTGGGGCGGGGGGTGCATTAGGTCTCAGAAAGTGGGGCCAGGGGGTCATTAGGTCTCAGAAAGTGGGGCCGGGGGGCATTAGGTCTCAGAAAGTGGGGCCGGGGGGCATTAGGTCTCAGAAAGTGGGGCCGGGGGGGCATTAGGTCTCAGAAAGTTGGGCCAGGGGCATTAGGTCTCAGATAGTGGGGCGGGGGGGGGTGCATTAGGTCTCAGAAAGTGGGGCCGGGGGATGGTGGCATGGTAGTGGGTCCGGGCCTGGGGGGGCTATAGAATGGGCATTTCATATATAATGGCCGATGTCATCCTCTCCCTTATGTTTCACACATGTTTTTTAACACATGTTCTGTTTTGCACTAGGCGGCCCTCAAATGGCTAAAGCGTCCGAGCCGCAGCCATCTGCCCATAAATGAGTCGACCCTAATTCCCTGCAACCACAATGTCCATTATTTTCCAATCAAAAATAACAGTATTACGTATTGTCACTGCGAAACCTGCTGACTCGACTAAAACTTTCTTGTCTTCCCATCCCCTTTCACCGCGGTCCACTTTGTCACTTCAGTGGTTCTACGTAATGATTCATTACTGCGACAGATAACCATGGTTACGCATAGGCTTAACACTGAGAATCCTTATTCTCCCACAGGATCATCATGCGGACCCTTCAGGAGTGTTGCAATCGCATAGGATCAGCATGATGCTTGAATGCAGCCCTGGCTAGTAATTCCACAGGGCTGCATTTATGCATGATTGCATCATGACATCAAATGCGCATTAAGCACCACATGGGCCGTAGAGGGCCAGGTACACTGCTGGTTCCTGCTGATGGCTGAACCCTCTGTAGTAAAACATGAGAACATTACCCTGATTTATTACCTTAACATTTACACCCTGGTCGATGCTGGTCTAGTCTCATTGCACCTGTGTCTAACTCTCTAAGGCCAGCATACTGCTATAAGGCACTATGCACTTTGTCATGTGACTTAATGCATTGTGACAATCCTGCAGGGTTCATTCTCTGAGTCACCCAAGGCTGTAGGGGGCCCTGTGCGCAGGACCGGTCGCCATTTTGTTAGGGGACGTAAAGCACTGAATTTGGTGTGATGGCCCGCTGAAAATCGCTGATTTTGGTAAGATATAGCTAGGTTAGACATATGAAATTGTCAATCTGTCAAGATATATACATATTTCTCGATTCATTTGAGGGTATTTATCGGTTTAGACACAAATTTAATCAAAATCAACAAATTTTTATATTACGTCAGGATACAGTAGTGTTATACGTCCCCTAATAAAATGGTGGAAAATTGACATGAAGTCCGTGTCAGACTCTAAGAATACCCTCCTAAAATTGTGGCACGGTGCATCAATGTATTGTCAGTGACTGTATTGGTATAGGCGTGTAGCGGGATGAATTAAAGTGCATTATGTAACAACTAATACCCCTTGTGACAGCTGTTATTAGTGCTTGTCTCACCTGAACCAGATCAAGCAATGACCGCCTGCAAAGGGGTCCCGCTACCCGGGAATAACATCAACACAATTGTATGTGAACCACGAGGCATTATGCTGCTGTGAGAGGGTTAACTGCTGGTGCCTCCATTCAGTGGCATGTAGCTGCCTGGGTACAGGTGTGTATGGGGGTGGTGTATGAATGCCACTATTGTACGCCGTAACCAGACGCTGTATTGTAGTAGTTTGTCAATCACACACCAGGGGTGGCCAGGTAAATGGTATCGACCAATGCACCCAGAGAGACTGTTGTCACCAGTGGGAACAGGTGGGGCAGGGAGGGGGCACCATGGGGTTCAGGTCGAAATTAATATATATAGAGGATAAGGGTCTTACCTGTTGAATATGACGGCATTTTATATGGCGTTGATACATTGGCAAAAGGCCACAATACATCGAAGCAATGGGTGGAGCTTGTTGCAGTAAATAATGAGCGCTCCCTATGTCTAAATAATAACCGCTCCCTACAGTTAAATAATGACCCCGCCCTACAGTTGAATAATGAGTGCCTCCTACAGTTAAATAATGAATGCTCCCTACAGTTACATAATGAATGCTCCCGACAGGTAAATAATTAATACTCCCTACAGTTAAATAACGAATGCCCCCTACAGTTAAATAATGAGTGCTCCCTACAGTTAAAAAGTGACTGCTCCCTACAGTTTAATAATGATCGCTCTCAACAGTTAAATAATGACCGCTCCCTGCAGTAAAATAATGACTGATCTCCACAGTTAAATAATGACCACTCCCCACAGTTAATCACCAATTTAAATTGAGTCCATCCCCGTGTAGATCTGCATGTAGAGTGGGGATTACAGGGATTTACTGATAGCGGTGGTCGGCCGCTAGGCGGACAGTCACCTTGCATCCAGTCAGCAGCGGCTCAAATACAGATCAGTGCCAGGCAGATACCTTTCTAAATGTGTGCTACTGTGTGGGCTGCTGTGTGTGATGTTCTGTGTGTGCTGCTCTGTGAGCTACTCTGTGCTGTTTAGGGAATTGCTCTGTGAGTTGCTCTGTGAGCTGCAATATGTGAGTTGCTCAGTTGGTTACTATTGAGCTACTCGGTAAGCTCCTCTGTGAGATTCTCCATGAAACTTTCTATGAATTGCTCTATGAGATGCTCTGTATGAGCTATTCCGTGAGTTGCTCTGTGTGTTGCTGGGTGAGCTGCTGTGTGAGCTGCTGTGTGTGCTGCCGGGTGAGCTGCTCAGTGAGTTGCTCAGTGGACTGCTGTGTGAGCTGCTGTGTGTGATGATGTGTGCTGCTGTGTGAGCTGCTGTGTGAGCTGCTGTGTGAGCTGCTGGATGAGCTGATGTGTGTGCTGCTGTGTGTGCTGCTGTGTGTGCTGCTGTGTGTGCTGATGTGTGAGCTGCTGTGTGCTGCTGTGTGTGCTGCTGTATGCGCCGCTGTGTGAGCTGCTGTGTGAGCTGCTCAGTGAGCTGCTGTGTGAGCTGCTGTGTGAGCTGCTGTGTGTGCTGCTGTATGCGCCGCTGTGTGAGCTGCTGTGTGAGCTGCTGTGTGTGCTGTTGTGTGCTGCTGTGTGTGCTGCCGTGTGCTGATGTGTGTGCTGCTGTGTGCGCTGCTGTGTGTGCTGCTGTGTGAGCTGCTGTGTGAGCTACTCAGTGAGCTGCTGTGTGAGCTGCTCAGTGAACTGCTTTATGTGAGGTGCTCAGTGAGCTGCTCGGTGAGTTACTCAGTAGCACTGCACTAAGGGCGAACTGCCTACATAGAGCAGGTGATGTAGTTAGATCCACTTCCTGTACCACTTACGTCTCACTCCACGGCACTTACACTGAGAGTAGCAACCCTCCATATACCCCTCAACCCCTCAACCCTACCCAGCCTTGCCCTCCTCCCCCCTACGCCCTCCATATGCCCCTCAATCCTACCCTACCCGGACGGGGGGAGGGGTACTCTTTAAATGATGGCACCCCCCAACTGACAAATTACCGCCCAGCTGAAATCAGGAGCCGTCCAAAAACGACCGCCCCGCCTAAATGAAGAGGACCTGAGGACCCCCCCCCCCCCCCACGGCCCAGCCCGCTGCCCCTTCTCCCACCTACACCCCCCGGCCTTACTATACATCAGTGTTTTATGGACCTTGGCAGAGGGCCATCCTTCCGCCATCCTCCATGCCGGGGTTCCATGATAATTCAACTAAATGCAAGTGTCCAAGTCAAGTCATATGGTCCATTTTATGTGAATCTACCTGACTCCAGCTACGTTCGCTGAGTACTTGGCACTGTTGGAAGCTGTTGCATTTTTTAAGGCAATAAAAGGGAGCACACCTGGCTGCTGGGGTGACTATCAGGGTGAGCTGGTTGCTGGCACATCGAGTACTTTGTGAGGCTGGTGTCAGCCTAAATCTGACGGTATCAGAGCCAACGTGGCGGAGTGTACAGGTTAGAGTGCTTTATTCCATGGTGGATACAATGCTAAAGTACTAGAAATCCCCTATTTCATCCCCCCCCCCCTTGAATACAATGTTCCTGTATCAAATGGCCAGTGACGTTTCTTTAAATGGTCATTTAAATGTAATTTAATATATTTTGAATAGATCAAAAAAACATGAAATATAGGCAAAGGCCCATGGCGACCGTTTCTCCCCAAGTGAGACTGGAGTCAAAGTTACCCTCTTGTCATGGGTTTTTGTCCAATACATACATGGGCCTTTCTTGTTTCATGTTATAAGCTTAAACCCCATCTACACGCCTCTGCGGCATCCTCTCTATTCACCATGTCCACTCCCCCCTCCCCACCCCCAGCCCTCAGGCCGCACTCTTCTTTCAGATTACTCACAAAAAACTTGTAATTACAATGTAAGATTACCTCGCCCACCACGAAAAGTCATCAGACGCGCCGCGCAGACCTCGCCACACGGAAATTGAGACGGTAATGATGAAGTAACGACCTGAGGGTTGGGGTAGAGGTGGGGAGGGAGTCAGCCAGTCCGATAGTTAAAGGCGGGGGGCTGAGGGAGCCAGCCAGTCCGATAGTTAAAGGTGGGGGGCTGAGGGAGCCAGCCAGTCCGATAGTTAAAGGTGGGGGGCTGAGGGAGCCAGCCAGTCCGATAGTTAAAGGTGGGGGGATGATGGAACCGGCCACTCACTTAGAGAAAGCTTAAGAGGTAGAGAGAGTTATCAAATCACATTTAAGTGAATATTTCAGAGCATTTAGTTCAACTTAGCGTTGCTTAAAGTGCCTTTTGGTATACCAAAATGTGCTAAAATCTCAAAAATGTTGACATTTAAGTTTTTCTGTCAAGCTTATCCACGACAGTTAAGTATAAGTATAATGATCTTTAGGGAAAGCTTAAATGCATGTACATGCAGTGGAGGGAACCAGACATTCTTGAGTGAAAATAGGTGAGGTGGGGGGAGTGAGGGTCCAGCCACTCTAATAGGCGAGGTCCATCGGGGGAGCCACTCAAATAAATTAATAACTCACTGTAAGTAACTGTAGCTGCATAGTGTCGATTTGCCGTATAAAGGCAGGTATTTCTGGTTTCTCACACTCTAACGCAGGGAGAATAGAGGGATAAATGTAATTTACTTTATATATTCTTCAAACATGCGCTAGGTGTTAGTTGGTAGGTAACTAATAAAAACTCCGATTTTGCTCTCTCCTGCAATCTCACATCAAACATGTTTAATATGATTTGTATTGGTCTAAATGATGCGATGCCTGGACCTATGTTTTACTGATAAAACTGTATAGACCTATGGTGAGACAAACAAAAAGATATATTTCTGATCCGATTGCCTCCCTCAGCCGGTGGGGAGCTAGGGCACCAGGCTATGATCGCATTGTGCGAACTACCCAGAAAACCTGGTGGTAGAGCCGCAGCCTTTGGTGGGATTAAGGTTTGGAGGGGGAGAGGATTCTGCTGAATAAGCATGTTGTGTTGCCGTGTGTGGTCGGGCTGGTGGGTAGTAGGGTAGTGGGGTAGTCACATGAACTCATACCCACTATTAACCAGGTAAGGGCTGCAGAGTGCTTTAATGCACTATGCCATATTTCGTCATGACGCATGCATGCCCTGACTTACAAGTGTGGCATTTATGCATCATACCAACCCGAGGGTTGAAGGGCCAGTGTTATACATGAATGCAGCCCTGGCTACTTGTCAAGACTGCACGAATGCATTATGACAGTAAAGGGCACAGTTCCTTGCACAGTATGCGGCCGTTATAAGGGCTAATACATGGAGCTGTTGGTTATTTACATGTATGTAGTTCATTTTAATCCCTGTGTAGAAAGCCCGCACATTACATTGATCTCCTAATCTATCTATTTTATGACTTAAGCCTTTTTTACCCATTTATTGTACCTTAATATACAGTGCCCTTTGTCGTCATGACGCGTCCGTACAGCCCTGGCGCTTCACTCGTCAGTGATGCATCTATACACCATGCTGACCGTGCAGTATGCATGAATGCAGCA
Organism: Harmothoe impar; assembly: GCA_947462335.1. NCBI lineage: Eukaryota > Metazoa > Annelida > Polychaeta > Phyllodocida > Polynoidae > Harmothoe > Harmothoe impar. The sequence goes on from OX381718.1 coordinate 33,098,443, forward strand.
CTGGCGAGTAACTCGCTAGTAATTCACCAGCAAAACGTACTCACAAGCGTTCTGGGGCATCTTGATGACAAATATTGCTTCAGGGCGCAATGCCGTCCTTAAATGGTTAAGAGTCGATGTTATTTAAAGGCCCAGTGCCCCTATATATAGTGCTGAGTACCTGTCCCGACTCCACTCCGACTGCCGCTGGAGGGGTACCGAGACCTGCGGGTTTAAGTTGATCCCCACCCCTTGTGTTATGTTTAAACCCACAGATCTTACTGCACGTCCAGTAACAGTCAGAGTGCAGTCGGGACAGGTACTCAGCTCTATATATAGGGGCGCTGGGCCTTTAAGCGGTGCTTAAACCACCCTCACCACCCTCACCACCCCCACCACCCCCACCAGCCCCACCCCCGTTCCGTGTGTCACTCTCTGCCTACAACACACTACATTGTAGCCACCGGGATTAGACAGTTAAGGCCCACATAGTTGTTTAATGCATTATGCCATTTTTCTTCATGACGCCTTAATGCAGCCCTGGTCAGTGATTTGGCAGTGCTGCATCCATGCATCATGCCGACCCTAGGGAGTTTATCCCAAAAGGTTGAAATGATGCAATAATGCACCCCTAAGTATACAGGTTGCATTCAAGCATCATGACGACAACGGGCATCGCACATCAGAGTACTATGTGGCCCTTCCATGGTAAATGGCAGCTTGAGGGAGCAGCCACAGTAACCCTTTAGTAAAGCACTGCATGATGCCTCAAGTCGTTATGTTCAATTGTAGTCATAATGCTGGCAGTTAACGACCCGGTGCTGTATTGCTGCACCATACCCAACCTTCAAGAGTGTATCAAACTGATAGAGTTGGTATAATGCATGAATACAGCCAGGGCTGCATGCATGCATCATGACGACCGGAGGGTGCTCCATATTGCAGCAGCATGCGGCCCTTACAGGGTTACAGCGGCGCTAATTGGTGGATAGAGGGGCAGGCTGGCGGGTGTGAGGGAATTGATCTAGGTAATGATCCATGAGTGAGCGGAGCTAGGGAGTGCAAAGAGCAAACAATAATAAGACACTCCACTGGACGATGTCCCGTACCCCAAAAGCCCATCGTGACCCGTGGCATATGAGTGTACATCCCACTCTAAACCTAGTCAGTTTCACTCAACCACATTTAAGTGGCTGGAAGTATTTTCATCCCGATATAAGTCTTATATATGTGTTATTTTCTCAACGTGAAATACGGGACCAGCAATGGTTTTTATTCTCAGCCATTGCTCAAAATATAAACATTACAGATTGATCGGAGTTGATGCTTTTGTGGGAGGGATGTTTTATGCATGTTGGAGTTACCCTCGAATCAATATTGCCGCTCTATTTGGGTGTGTTTGGGGGTATTTTGATTGCTGAGAGAGAGTGATAACGCATGGAAGAACACCTAACGTGGGCTTTCTTAGTATTATTTGGTCTTTGGCGGTAGGGGGTGGGGCATCCCCTCAACCACTCCTTTAACCGCCAATCAGATGAACCCTCTGAGGATGGCACAGTGCTTTAACGTGCTATGTTCTTTGGCGTCATGATGCTCGAATACAGCCCTGGTGAGTTACTTGCCAGGGTTGCATCATGCCAACCCTGCAGGATTAATATGCTTCCCGAGGGTCAGTATGATGCACCAATGCAGTGGCAAAGGGTAACTCGCCAGCATTAGAGCATCATACCAACAAGATGTATTGCTTTAAAGCAGCATGACGTTCTTACAGGGGTGAAACATCAATACAAGCAGGTCAACCCACACTTTGGTAGAACATCAATAAAACTGAAAATACGTGGGTGGAATATTGTTGAGGAGGATGGGTGAGATAGTCGATGATTGTGTTCTTGGTTTGTTATGGTTAAGCATTACAGCCGTCAACAGAGTCAAAAGGGAGTTCAGGCTGCCTCCAGAATACGCTGGCTGCCTGCGTGTAGTATAATACACGCAGGTCTAGGCCAATAAGCTCTGTGAGCCAGGCGGGATCAGGTCTGGCCAAAATCTGACGCATAGTTCTGCTGAACTGCCCTAGGTGGCGATTTGCATTATGTAAGATACAGTAGAAGACAGAGGTGTCACCTAGCATAAAGGGCTTGAACCTGGATGATTGACAGGCAATATTTTAGCCTACACCTGGGTGTATTATACTACACGCAGACAGCCAGCGTACCTCCAGAATGACTCCCCTCTCTAGGGGAGCGCTGACGTTATGTGACTCCCTGAGGCTTTCTCACGAATTAGTGGAATAAACTACCCATGTAATCTAATAGGTAGATACCCTTTCTAAATACATGTGGATGCAGCGAGTTGGTGCTGTGTTGCATTCAGGAGAAAATAAAGAATTGAAGTTTGAGGAGGGGGTGTTACATTTGTAGTAGATGCCACAGAATGTGTGAGTGTCCAGTCCCCCCCCCCCCCAGCTTTCCCACCCAGCGTCCATGTAGCCTACATGCAGGGTCCGGGGGGGGGGGGGGGGGGTAGAGCATCACGCTATCCAGCCACGTAACATGTGGAGACTGTGTCTGCCGTAACATACGCAACAAGGGACGAACCTGCAGTCACTAGACGCCGCCCATTCTATGCGTAATCCTAAAATCGCCACTTCTGGCATAATCTTATTCCAGAAAAAGAATAAAAAAGAGAGTGCGAGGGCAGAGCCCCTGATATATACAGCAATGTTACAAACTTACAGGGGTGCCATCTAGAGGATAGATATCACCTCGAAACTGATTAAGATTACGCCAGAAGTGGCATTTCAAGATTAATATTACGCCAGAAGTGGCGATTTTAAGATTACGCACAGAATGGGCAGCGTCTAGTGACTCCGCAGGACCGTACCTGCCTAATTCTGGAGGCAGCCTAGACTCCCTCTTTTCTCTGTGGACTCGAGGAGAATGGAGTAAATTTGTGAATGATGTATAGGAAATTTCGTCCTTTGCCTGGTGAGAGTCTATGTTATTGCTATCTAGCAACAGGCTGAGGCAACAGGCCCGAATAATGCCTGTATGCTTCATGTTCATTTTGCCCAGATAATAACCCAAAACGACACAAGTGGCCTTATAGGCCACGAGTGGGCCCCACCAGACCCACAAGTTGAATAAAATGACAAGTATGCAAATGGCGTGATGTTTTGTATTTATTATACCTAGGTTTGCCTTTATTTTCTGTGAAATTTGATGCAATTTATATACAGGTGAGCCAGAAAAATTAGTTAGGCAGATCACGTTTGATCAAATTGATCTAGATTCTACTAGATCTAACTAAAAAAAAAAAATAATAAAAATATTCGGAATTTTCACGGCTAAAATGATGTTCATATTAAGATTTTGTTGAAAGGATAGTAATCTACGGTTCTTTATCTATCCATTCATGGTAAAATCATTTTTTGATTCATAGGATTACCATTTTAAAATAGCATTTAAAACCCTGTCCTTATGCACCACTGGCTATGGTTCCTCGCCCAAGCTGGCCTGTCTTGCATTATTAATGCGTTTTCGGCGGCTCAATCTCCGTCGGCAGCTTCTATAGTTAAGAGATAGGGATCCTGTATGCATTGTTGTCCTAGGTATAATAATACCTAAACGCTCATTGCATGGATAGATCATCAGAGTATATCAAAGAGCATACAGCATAGGACTATGCTGCCCTTAAACTTTATTTTTGGAGTGGGCTATGTTCTCTGTAACGCTGTGAAACTAGGTCAAGCCCACTCTTATATAGTCACCCTCTTTTTTTGTGCAGACGTCTTTTCGCTGATCTATTACACCTTGATGAAATATCCTGTCAACTATTTGAGCTATATCATTCTTTTGCAAATCACCTCAGGTATCTGTATCTGTCAAAAAAAATGGGGGGGGGGGAAAGTTATATCACCTAAGATAAGAGATTTCTTAGAAAAACTGAAAAAAAACTGAGATTCTGCCAAAAAAAAGTGAACCTTTGGAGAACTTAATTTTCGACATGATTTCAGTACTGTACCATTTCAATTATTGTTCTGTTGTATTCCCTACTAAAAATGGTGATAACTCCTGTTCTTACTTTCATGAAAATATTTTGCATTAAAACAATATTTTGATGTAAAGTTGGCATTTTTTCATGAAGATTTAGGCACAGGCATAGGCACTGCGCAGGGCCTTGAGTGGCCGTTATGGGCGGTGACTGAAATCAACATGAAAACGAGCACTGGCAGGGGGGGAGGGGGGGGTTTGGCGCCCTAATTAGCTATCTGGGCCAGTCCCACTGAAATAGGTCGCTAACGTTATTACAATGGGACCGGTAGGCCTACCTAGCTGTACCCAAAACGTACCACGTATCCTGACATCACCATTCATTTAGGGCGAAGTTGTGAAAATTCAGGGTTGTTGACCCGTAACGCCGACTCAGCAAGTCTGGATGGCGGCGGTCAAGTAGGCTGTACCTCGTCACCCCTCTGCTGCCCCTCCCCCCCCCCCCCCAGCACACCCGGCGAGTACCAGAGTTGAGGGGGGGGGGAGGGGTAGTGGTGTCCATAACGGGAATGGTCAGCAAGGTCAGTAAATGAGGTGGGAGGGGGTTACGGGGGGGGGGGGGTTGTTGAGCCATTACACCCATCCCCCACTCCCCCCCCCAACTCACTCCCCCCACCACACTCGGCGAGTACGCACCCACACATCCTACCCCTAACCCTCCCCCCCCAACCTACCCACCTACTCTTTGCCTTCGAGCAGACCACCAGAGGGGGGGGGGGGGGTGGTGGTGTCCAGAAACTGGGATGGTTAGCGAGGACAATAAATGAGGTGAGTAGGGGTTACGGTTGGGGTACCACGGTGGGGGCGGGGGGGAGTGCCGGGGGGGGGGGGGTGCAGTTTAGCAAGGCATGTCTCCTCCCCCCCCCCCCCCACACACACACAAACTGTGGTCGCTACATGATGTCTGAACAATTAGATGAAAACACAGGACAGTGTAGCGACGCATGGCTGGTGTGTGTGTGTGGAGGAGGGGGGGGGTGTCCCCCTCCTCCACACACACACACGCCTGTATAACACGGCAGTCATGTGCGGCAGTGCACCTTGTTACCCTTCCGCTGCCCCACCCCCCTCATTTACTGATCTCAGCTGACCATTCCCGTTTGTGAACACCCCCCCCCCCTCCCGACACACACCGCTCCACCCCCTCTCACCTGGCACGCGGGAAAAGGTGTTCAGTATGCAGGGCTGTGTAGCTAGGTGGGGGGGGGGGGGGCACCACTAGTGCCGGGTGTCTATGGGACTAGCATGTCGTAGGCAGGAGGAGTATCTACCTGTAGAGGGTGGGGGACATGCCTCGCATAGTAGATATATTTTTAACTTTTCTGTAATGCAATGGCACCGTCTCCAAGTATACAGAATTGTTACTACAATAATGATATAAGATGAAATGCTATCATATTTCAGTAGAATAGAGGGATATAATCAGTAGGCCTACCTAGATGTAGGCCTACCCAACACGTATCACATTAGCTGCTCTGCCCTATAGCGATCTAACGGGACAGGTAGCGCCATCTATGAGACTGACTAGGTCGATTATGGAACTAATCTGAGTTACTGCACTGGTTCCTGGTCTGTGAGGAAGCTTCCTGGAAGGCCTCTGGCAAGCAGATCTCTGTTTGTGTAGTCTATTTTATGATTTTATATGTTACAAACGGTTTGTTATTAAAACATCTGGGATAGTTTAACTGACAGAGTAACCTAAACTGTTGCTCCTACTAGAAGGATAACTGTTGCCACATATCATGTGGCAAGAATCCAGAGCTGTATTCTATGCACTTCCCCTGTTATCACCCACAGTTTCGTCTGCTGTCATAGACTAGACTATTAAAGTGTGGAGGTCTATGTTAGCTGGTATGGTTTGGACCCAGCATCGGGGAGGGAGGATTTCCTGGGTCATGATGAAGATTCCTGGAAGGCTTAGCAGATTTCCCATGTAGCTCACCCATCCCCGCAGTCAGGGTATCGACATTTTTTAGGCCCTGCCCGTGAGTTGAAAATTGTGCAGTTTCGCTTTTCTTTATAGTAACGCACTGGCAATTTTTTTGCTTAAAACACCTGACATCTTTTTTGCCCCCCCCCCCCCCCTAAGAGAGTTTGGAAATTTTTTTCCCCCTCCATTAAATAATGACCACTTCCTTAACCTTTGAAACATTTAGAGACGGAAAAATTAGACTTTTCATATCTGGAAGAATTTTTTTAATAATTCAAACTAGAATCAAAGTTATGAGCTGAGACAGATATGGATCTAGATGGATTTAACACAAAACCAGACACTGTCCAATTCAATTTATTGTATTTATTGCAAGCAGACATTTTCATGTACAACAATATCTCATCTGGTCAACAATTTTCCTTTGCCCATTCCCTGCAAAAAATGGTTACATTATCCACCCCACCCCCTCGTTAAAAAGACAGTAGCACTGGAGGTCACTTTCTGCAGCAAAAAGGGGATACCAGTGAGAATTACCTGTACCAGACAGGAACTACCACATCAGTCTGCCAATGACTGATGCCTGTTATATTACTAAGTATCAATCCTTGCGAGTCATTCCTTTGATGGTCTTCTTTCATTATTCTATTTGGAACAGAAATCATGTTTCTATGGCAACACATGTCTGACAGTCAGCAAGGACATCAATTCAGACCCAGAATCGTTCTTTTTACATTCCAACAATTGAAGCTTCCCACCAAAAATGGTTAACTTTCTGAATTGACCTAGAGCTATTTTTGTTATATTTTCCCCACTTACGGTGATAATAGGACCCCCTGCTGGCCAAAGTTGGTACCAACCCCTCACGACATTTTTTTAGTCTTTTTATTTGACTCCTCAGTCTAGGGATGTCTTTAATGGTTGGTTGCTTGTTGGTTTGCTTCACACCCTAATTAACAGCTATATCAGAATTATTTCGATTTGGATTATCACTATTTTGGTCTCAATATTTTCAACTACATGTATATCAATTTATTATGAAAACAAAACAACAGCTAAATTATAGTAACACATGTGATTTTTCACTGAAAAGGGCGACATTCTTTAGGCATTTCAAAGACTTTGCTGATTTTCCTGGTGGTCCCAACCCTAGGCCTTGTGGTGGCAAATTTCGAGGAACGATAGCATGTGATTAAATGAGACAACACCAAATATAAGATTTTATTATTTCAAATCTCTGGTACACCATCATCACTGGCACACACACGTCCCTGGGGTCTACTGGTCCCTAGTACACGCTCGTCCTTGGTCCCCGTCCCTGGCAGGCTCTTGACTCTGGATAAGAAAAATTACTGTAAATTTGTGCACACAACACAGAAATCGAAGTAGATTAGCTAGATTTAATAGGTATCCAATATACTGTCAGGTCCTAATTTATTTGGGATTATGCAACCGGTGTCAGCTCTGACAGTAATGGTAAATATTTCTATCAATTATCCAATAGCTGTCAGCTCTTAAGGCCTACCTAAAATCTACTCACTGACGAAAATTTACCTGAGTGTCTAATATATTTGCTCACTGACAGATTTGTTTTCCCCAATGCAAACACTACTCCTAACCCCAATTGATACTTAGTTATATCCAGGCGTCAGTCATTGGCAGATGTCCTTGAAAAGGGACTTCTCCCTGGTGTCCCTTTGGCGCTGCCGCTTCCACATTATTCATGCTTGTCACGCCATTTTGTTGGTTGCTGTTAAAACAGAAAAGTAGAAAAGCAATAGTTATCAATGTGCCTCTGCATGGGTAAAAATCTTCACGGGTGACACGGCAACACGCCCTTTCAAAAATCTACACGGGCGACACGGCCCTTTTAAATATCGACAGACACTGACATCTATTTATAGCCTTAGTATATTCTAATATATCTAAAAATCGACCCAGCGACACGGCCGTTTTGCTAAAAATCGACACAGCGACACTGTCAAAAGTGTGGAACCCCATGTAGAGGCACATCAATCGTGCACAAATTTACAATAATTAGTCAATTCCTAAAAAAAGGCTTGAAGAAGTGCCCAAATCATTTAGCCCCTCCCACCCTCCACTTAAGTCATGCACCCCCCTCCCCTTGAATCCACCACCACTCCCTTCCCCGGCCGATCACTGACCGTGGTTGTTGTAGCATTGGCAATTTACTTACCAGGGCTGCAATTCTTTACCAAAATGAGGATTGAAGTGGATTGGGATTGGGATTGCCCCCCCCCCCCCCCCCCACAAGAAAAAAAGACCACTATCGGTACCCCATTATCAATAAATGCTCCTTTATCATTGGGAAGAAATGTAGATTTTTGGGAGAGAATGTAGACTGCCCATTTGTCCCCCATACAACCCCAACGTACGAGTCTAGCCCTAGTAATAATAAATCTACTCTAGTTTATAGACACTGCTTGGGATAACCAGAGTAATCCAGAGTAGACACAAGTGACAATGCACTTAGTCCATGCCCATGGGGGCTGAAATTGGGAGTGAAATTATGTCAAACTTGCAGAAAGGCTTGAGATAGGTTACCCATGTAAGAGAGCGTCAGAACGACAGAAGGGGTTAAAATTACGTTTTATTTTAAATTATAGCCAAAGCAGGCTTTGCCAAGGGTGTCTAGAAGTCACCAGGTCGCTTATATTATTGTTCTAGGTTGACACACGACTGGCCATGTAGCCACATGAGTGTAGTGGATTGTAGTGAGTGCCACTACTGGCACTAGTGACTAGGCAATCCGAGATAATAGGCTAGGAAAGAGCTCACGATGAAAACAAGTTCTATACTAAACCATTCACTCTCCAGTCCCAGTGATACACCAAAGACTCCCCACGCATCACAACGTTAATTGTTGGCATAATTGTTGGCCTATGTGAATCCTAATCTCAAGGAATTGTAAAAGAAATACGCAACTTACCTAGCTGATCATCGTGTAAACGTCAGTGCCCTTTGTGGCTTCAAAACAATGCTTGTGCCCATGGGTATGGAAGGCACTTCAGTAACCAGCCTATCTCGCCCTTGGTACGTCACTTCCGACGGGAACTTGGCTCTGAGCACGGAATTTCTCATGAGACTTCATGGTAACATCCGGTAACATGGCCGCGTGTATGGAGCAATCCGTTTTATCGCTATAGGGGAGGCAGGTTAAAGCCCATGTATCAGTTTCCCGCTCAAGTTTTAGGTGCCCTAAGTGCTGAATGACTGTCACAGACGTGATACTGATAGAGGCTATTAGAAAACATCTAGTCTAGAAATAAAAAGATGTAGGCCTATGGGGGTGGGGCAATGCCCGTAACCCCCCTCTAGGGGCCAAGTCATTTAGGCCTATTACTAGGCATATTACTGGCGGGGAGGAGGGTGGGCTTTGTGGACCCCCTCCCCTAGGCCTAGGCTAGGGGGTGGGGTAGGGATAGGAGCAAGAGGTTGAAAGTAGGCCTAGGTGGGGGGGGGGGGCCCTGCATGGGTTATCTGATATGAGCTACAGTCAACTCCCTCTAATCCGGACACCCTTGGGACTTTCCAAAACTGGCCGCATTAGTGAGGTGGCTACACTAGAGGGAGTCAATGCTAAGCCTACGGAGTACATAGAATGCACGCTTAGAGCTAGAGGTGTTAATTATAACATTATTTTTATAACAGTATTCAAACTAGTACAGTAGTTCCCCAGAGCAATGTGAAAAGAGGTGATATACATGACATCCCAGTAACAAATAACGTTATACACCATTTTATAACGTTATATATCGTTAGATATCAACGTTTTTCTAAGGCTCTTTAGTATAACATATCGTTATGGGGGGAGGGGGGAGGTGAGGTGCTTCGATTCACAAAGACACTAGACATGATGTGACCCCCCCCCCCCCCCCGTCTCCTACCAGTCAGTCAAGCAGAACATGAGCAGGACGTGTCGGAGGGTGGGGGTAGCTCTGCGAGGTGTTAAAGCTAGACCTCCGCCCGCAGCCCCCCCCTCCCTTTGCTCCTGACACAGTCCCCTCAGCGACTACAAACGTAAGCTGAATCCACATGTAGGGTAAACTGACCTAAAGGTAACCACGTACCATGAGATGTCCACCTTAATTTTGTAGGCATTCATGCATGATAAGCCCTATTTTGTGTATCATAGTACACTTTAAGTGATACTCTTTCCAGCGAAAGACAAATAAAGACAATACCATACATAAATAACTACAAAATTAAGGTGGATATCTCATGGTACATGGTTACCTTCAGGTCAGTCTACCCTAGACTGGTATTCGTCAGAAATAAGTTCAATATTTCATGGAATTATTCTTCAAATGGCCGCATTAGAGGAAGTAATTCTTTATTTGGGACTGTAAAATAGGTGGCCGCAGGGTGGGGTGGCCGCATTTGAGGGGTGGCCGCAATAGGGGGAGTTTTTTTACATTAAAATAAAGGGAAAAACGATTGGTACTTTCCAAATATGGCCGCATTGGTGGGATGGCCGCTATAGAGGGGTGGCCGTTAGGAGGGAGTTGACTGTATTATATTTTGCATGGTAATAAAGTAGGCCCTAAGCATATTACTACATTGTAGGCCCTAATACCGGTAGGCCTATCCTCATAATATTACAGACAATTTTATCAGGATATTGCTCAAACCAGGATACTGCTCAAACCAAAAATAAACACAAATGTACTATGAAAAAGTCAACCTGTCATGCTGCATTGGTCTAGGCTATAGGCTAAAGTAGGCCTACACAGAGGAAATTTTCCTAGTCAAATTGACTCAGTTTGCAGAGTCGAAGCTCTGTCACTCATATAACTCACTTTTTGACTCTCTTGTGCAAGAGAGTCAAAGCCTATATAACTCAGTTATGCAAAGGAGTCAAAACCAATTTGACTCTTTTGTAAAAGTGAGTCAACACCAGTTTGACTCTGATGTGCAGGTGAGTCAAAACATATTTAACTCCCCTAGCAATCAGAGTCAAGGTAGTGTCGACTCACCTGTCTAGAACATTGGGATGGGACTAGGAATCTTTATTCATCATCAATTTATCCTCCTCGTCTGTAAAGTCTTTCAATGCGTGGTCAGCTTTGCAGTCTACCTGGAGGATAAATGTATATACCACATTAATACATGTATTACGGTCATATACATTGTAGTAAGCATGTTTCTATAAATGTACAGAGAGCTATATTACATAATTATTTAATGGATTTGTAGGTATGTCTAGATATTTTCCAGATATATACTATAGGAACAGACACACTCTTCCCAGGAATACGCCTCTGGCCCGCCCTGATAGGTAACACATACATAGCATCATAGTATACCCCCCCCCCCTCCATGTAACTAGTATTAATATGGCCCCTCTCTCTTTCCACCCATAGCTATGCCACAAACCTGCACAAGATGTATGTCCACACGGATGATAGGGTATACATTCTGCATACATATGTATATCCTCATTTCACTAATGTACCATGCAAACAGCCACCAAATCAGTACTTGTATAAAGATGCTATGATAATAGTACTTTACCTTATATCTGCTCTTGTGCAATGCTGCTGCAGTTGGCTTACTGATGCAAGGATGCATCTAAACAAAGAAAACGGCGTCCCCACGTGACCTATATGGCGGGAATATATGAGTCAAACTCAGGTAATGAGTCAAACTCACTTTGACTCTGGTAAATGAGTCAAACTCACATTGACTCAGTTGCTATCAGAGTCAACCCAACTTAACTCTGCAGGCCAAGGGAGTCAATAGTGATCAATGAGTCAAATGGGGTTTGACTCATTGCATGGCAGAGTCAAATGAGCAAAGAAGAGAGTCAAAGTTACATTGACTCCGGGAAATGAGTCATTCTGACTCGGATAGTTTTTTGTGTGTAGGCCTATCTGTCACAGTATAGCCCCCTACCATAGGCCCCGCTCCCATTTTTATATCAGGAGATTAACAGGACAATCATTATGAATTATGAGGTACCGTCTTAAATCAATGTAAACAAATAAATTATGAGGAGAGGCCTAGGCCTACTGCTCAAACCAACGTAGGCACAAAGTCACCACATGTTATAGTTCTATAGCGACATAGCCCACTCCTTTAGTTAACATTAGTGTTACTCTATAATAGCTGTAGTTTTAAACCACTATATATTTTTATCTAACCCTTTAAGTTAAAGGGTTAGATAAAACAAATAGTGCATTCTTGAGAGAAGATAATGACAACTTTGTACAACTTTCGTCGACAGAGTAAAACTGTGTATTCTTCATGACGACCAAATGGCAGCAGACATAGCAATAACTAGCTCTTACAAAAAACATTTCCGGTAATAACACATGGAAAAGGCAAAAAGAATCTCTTTCAGAGTTTTAAAAGTCACTGTGTGCGAGACGCTCCCTAAATAGCAGGTTTGCATGACATGGCCTTATCGGCCTTATACTATATAGCTGTAGAGATGTCACCCTTACCGCTAACCACCGAGCGGACAGTAGCAGTACCCGACACCCGCTGTGCAGCCTTCTATAAGGTGCTGCTAGATAAGCTGACAGCCCCTCTCCTGTAGCCGCACATAACGTCCTAATTATTCCACAGTACCTGCCTGAACGCTGTAAGGACGCATGTCTATAAAAGGTGACATTCGTCGCCATGAGGCAGCAATGCAGCCCCGGCCCTCATGCCGACCCCTCGAGAGTGTATCAACCTTGTAGGGTCTGCGTAACTTGCCAGGGCTGGATTCTTTCATCATCATGACCTAGGGCATGATGCATTAATGCATAATGCTATCCTTAAAGGGTTAAACCATAATAAGGCCATACATCATATGCTCTTTTGTGGACGGATGCATGAATATAGTTCTCCTAAATGACATATCCTGGCAGCATGGTGAATGAACCGTATGATGCACCAATTCAGCGCTGGCACATTGTAGAGTGAGGGGGGAGGGAGCTGCTGGGGAATAAAGAGAACGGTTCACTTACTGAACTATTTCCCTCTGATTTCCTAAGTGCTAGCATGTCTTGCATGTGATGCATCTTCCCTGTGTATACACTATAGCGTGACGACCTTCATGAGAACAGTATTGGCTGTAGCCCTATAAGGACGACATACTGCCTCAAGGCGTCATGTTCATATGCCGTTGGTGAACCAAGAAACCCTCTTGAATAATATATTAGATAATAGACATATGTAATTTGTCTTCTCCAACTCAACGAATGAGATGAATATAGATGTGGGAGTTGATGTGCCGGAGTGCCATCCGATGGAAATTCAGTTCGTTGAACGAGTCAGGAAATAACATACTCACAATCGTTTTGTTTATTATCAGGTGTCAAATGGAAATAAATGAGTTGCCATTGTCAGTTAGTACTATTCCTCAAAAGGTAGGGACACTAAAGGTCGAGTAACAAGAAACACCACAAGAAACATGTTATGACTGGGACGAAAAAACGTTTACCTAAGGGCCACATCATGAGTTTTACAATCATGATGCATAAATGCAACCCTTGTAGTCATATTGCCTCTGTTTCATTAATGCATTATGCAGACGGTACGGCGGTTAATACACTCCCGAAAGGGCGGCACGAATACATGCAGCCCTGGTAAGTACAATCGCCAGGGCTGCATTCATACATCATGGAAACAAAGACCGAATCACATAAAGCCACTACGCGGCCCTTAAATGGTTAGCACCCCTCCTGTGCCCCCCCCCCCCCCCCCCCCGCCGCACCGTAACAGCGGGCCTCGAGCAGCGGCTTGAACAACGGCTCAGGAAGAAGAAAACGGCCACAAAAAGACGTCGGTGCGGCGTGTGGCTGAAACACGGGGCGGGCTCTGCCCCGACCCAACCCCAACTCACGTGTTATTACCCCTACTAGTAGCCCGCCCACAGGGGGAGGAGGCAGTAGTGAGAAGGGGGCAGGGGAAGGTGAGGGTGTAGGACAGCGACGGATGGGTACTCCGGGATGGAAAGACAAAGAGCCCGACAAAGAGACAAAGACGAAGGAAGGCAGGGGGGAAGAAAGGGAGAGGGGGAAGCAGGATAGCAGACACAGTGAAACACAGAGTGAGACAGGAAGAGAGGAGAGGCGGGGAGCAGAGGGAGGGAGAGTAGTAGGGTGGCGCTGCAGGATGGGGGAGGGGGGGAGAGATGGATGGTGTGGGATGGAAACAAGATTAGTCAGACGGGGAGAGAGAGAGAGAGAGAGAGAGAGAGAGAGAGAGAGAGAGAGAGAGAGAGAGAGAGAGAGAGAGAGGGGGGGAGAGAGACAGACAGACAGAGAGGGACAGACAGAGAGCGGGGGGGGGGGGTAGATTGGCGAAGACTGTAAAGGAGGAGCAGTTGGGGAAGGGGGGGGGGGGTGGTGGGGTGATCGGAGGGGCAGAATGACAGATCAGGGGAAGGGAACTTGTGAGAGCTTCCACCAGCCAAAAGACCCCCACTACCAAGGTTCCACACATTTGAAAGTACCCGTGCAACACTCCTCTGAACTGTAGATACTGCCCACAAATTAACTAAAGTGGCGTCATTCAACCGACCACGACCGGCAGGAAGTTCAGGACTTTGACCTCTGTCAACTGTCAGACCGCCAACATAATTTATGCCATAACCTGCAAATCCTGTGGCATACAATATGTTGGTCAAACCCTTGAACGCATAATGGATCGATTCCAGGGTCACCATGGGGACATAGATCACAACCGCAACAAACCGGTTGGCAGACATTTCAACCAATGTCCCCCTCCTCCAAAACAACCATCTCGACGGAAGGGTTTGGAAATCACAGTCTTGAGTTTCATAAAAAGCCCTCCGAGATCCCCTGCCGGAATCACGGAACTAAATGTGGAGGAAAGACGGTGGATGCATCGACTCTGTAGCATCACACCAAATGGGTTAAACTTACTAGACTAATCTAGACCTAGGCCCACGACCTTCAATTATCCGTCATCCCAATAAGATCAGGGGAGGGAGGAGAGACAGGCACCCCCGGCAGGCACCAAAGGTGGGAGGGGAGGTGGAAGGATGTAGAGAACGCAGAGATTGAGTGGGGAGGGAGGGGCAGAGGTGGGGGTTGGAAGGTGATAAAGAGGAGGGTATATATTGTAGTTAGTGGAGGGGTGAGTTATGGCTTGACGTTAAGTATGGGGTAGTTAGTAACAGCTATGGGGGTGAGGTGTGCTGGGCGGTATACACTGATATTATACGTGCTCAAGGCCTTAGTATAGTCCGTAGTGGCTATTCCAGTTTAGTCACAGAGATATTAGTCAGAATGACAAACTGATATTCAAAAATTACATAGGCAAAACAAAATATGGACTTGCTAAGGTGGGTCGTCGATAACTATATCTGATAGTATCAACTAACCCTGGTTGGTGGTATAGAGAGCCAAAAAATGACTAACTAGGTTTGTGGCTATTGACTGTTCTGGAGTTCAAAGATTATCTGTACATACAGAGGGTGTTAGGGGGAGGGTGGTTTTGTTTTATAAAGAGGTGGTTAGGTTGACGTAGAACCCCATCAAACATCCCTCACCATCAGCCTCACCGTCCCACACCTCCCCTCAGCCACTCACCTCCCCTGCCACTCTCCGGCCAACTCCCGTCTACGTTAAATCACAAAGTAGTGTTTGATCACATAACTTTTTAAGGGTCGGATAATGATCATGATGCCTGAATGCATTGTGGCGTGTAACTCACCACTGCTATAGTCATGCATTATGCTGACGCCATGGGGTTGATACGCTCCGAAAACGCTATGCTGGTGAGTTGCACACTGGCGCTGCTTTCTGAATGTCGTTAGCTGGAATAAGAAGACAACCCCCTGTCCCACGCGGGCACCCGGAGCTGCTCCAACATGGCCGCCCGGGACGAGGAAGTAAAGAACACAAGACATAAAGAGAGGAGAGCTGCATAAAACAGGCGGACGTCTACTAAAGGCAGACAACTCCATAAAGACTGCCACAACTACAAAGTAGTGATTGAAATAGGGCCACATAACTAAGGCAGGCCCCGCCAGGGAAGAACAGACAGGATGGCAGTCAGGACAAAGACAACTTTTAGTCCTTTAAAGACCACAAAATGCCTCAAAGCCCCGCCCTATACAGTCCCTGTCCCGGCTCAAATCCGACTGTTGCTGTTGGAGTACCAACATTTGAGATATTAAGGCATGATGTCCATTTGACGGCACGACAACATCACAATGCAACAGCGGCGAGTAACTCGCTATTACTGTGCCGTCAGTGAATCATGACATAATCGACCCTGTAGGCCAGTGTGTTTCAATGATGGGTGACTCGAACTGCAAGAATGTTGGCATTTAATCAAACCTCTTACTGCTTTAAGTCACTCTTTATGCGGCTTGAAGTTCAGTAAATGTCAAGCGAGTGTCACAGAAGGGTCATTATGGTATCTAAGTGGCCTTAAAGGACATAATCTGGAATTACATGTGTATATATCTTTAATGTGTGCCGTTAATCAGTCCACTCTTTTTCATGTAGTGGATCGCCAAACCTGCATGCATGCATGACGACGATAAAGGTGCATGGTGCATTAAAGCATCATGCCGCCCTGAAAGAGTTACAGATGGAGATGTACAGGACAAAGAGGTCTGCTAAAACTACTTTCTGATTTTATAACGTTTTACATCCTCATTGTATCAGGAAGGAGCTGCTGGAAATAATTCATCAGGCTGCAGTAGAGTCAGCAGTTTCCATGGTTATAGGAAGCATTCCTTAAAACTCCTGCGTTAAGTATGCTTAACAGTGATGTATGGATAGCTTTTTTCCAGTAGATGTCAACAATTGAAAGGCTGAAATGCCAAATGCATTCTGTAGCCCAATAGTGATATACATGTCTAGTGTTTTAGTCAACTAACTAGCGAACGGTCAGTCAGCACTTATCTCTGCTTAAAAGTTGATACCTCATGGAAGTGAAGATGAAGACTTTCTGAGGAGTACATGAGTTAAGGCAGCCATAATATTCTCTTCATCACACCTTTTAGGAGTAGTTGCAATCATACGGTACGGTTACATATACTTATAATTGGGCATGCACGGAATATTTTTAGTTTTTCTCAAATTAACAATGAACTTTAAACTACTAAAGTGTCAATTGTGCTCCCATATCATCGCCAAATGAGAAATACTAAAAAAACAAATCTGAAATTTGTTCAGCGCTTCATGATGAGAAAACCAGTTTTCCTAAGTAGACATATACATTCTCATATAATCATGTATATTGTAAAATAAAACCTGCTCCTGCTAATATAAAAGGAATTGACTGCTGTTGCTTTCATAGGAATTTGACATAAATACATGTTCATATAGACGTGTTATCTAGAAGTAAAAAGTTAACAGGTTAGTGAATACACATTGATATAGGCCTATATACACACTGTAAACCTATATCTATGAATTATAGCACCTTATGCAATACCCAACGAATCGAGTTTGATGGCGATTTTGTATCCATTCATTTGCAGCTTGCGAGTGCTGTCGTCAAGTTGGAAATTCCTACTCATTAGCATTTTTGACGATGTTTTTTCCAACCAATATGTCAGACCCCAGTGGGCATTTACACAGCCAACAGCAATATCGTCATCCTTTAGAAATGCTATGATGACGATCCTCTTTTGGTGATCGTTGAAAATATATTTCTCACTGAATGGCATATATCTATATTAGGGTACACTTTAACAACGATTGCTTTTAAAGATATCATTATAATATTTAATTTTGTACGATATAGTTGTAATTCTGCTGTGCAACAGCTCACTGGCATCACTGGATAAGGATATGTAGCCTTAATTAAAATAACAACTGAAGTCCTACCCTATGACTATACTGCAGGAGGCTGTTAAAGTGGAATAAGGGGGGGGGGGGGCAGCCTCTAATTGGACAGACTGCAGCTCTGTGTAATGGCCACCTGTCTCCTGTCTCACGGTAATTGCATCCTCTCCAGGACTTCACAATTAGATTAGCCTTCACAGAGATCTCTATCTGAGGCAGGGCTTATAAAGATGATAGCAGCAGTGATCTAAATGGACGAGTAGTAGTAGTGGCCTCTTGGTACTTTCATGGCGGCATAGTGCTTTGTGTTTTCAGGTATTGTCGTCACTAGATATAGGCTTCAGCCCTCTGTCGTCGTGATGCATGAATGCAGTAACTCATCAGTGCCGTATTTATACATCATGTCAACACTACATGGCTGATACACTCCCGAATAGTTGGCATGATACACCAACGCAGCAATGGCGAGTTACTTACAATGTAAGTGCTTCTTAACGACAAATGTTGTTATGAGGGAACGTGCCGTCCTGTAGATGCTAAAACCTTACAGGAGTATACCATCCCTCGTCATGATGCATGAACGCATCGCTGGCGAGTTGCTCACCAGGCCTCCATTTTGAAACCTTATGATTTGAATATCAAACGTGCATTAGTCATAAATGACGTACACTGTGGATATGTTAGGGATAGACCCCACTCTATGGTATCTACATGAATATAAGACCCGACATTGGAGGTGCCCTATATCTGTAGGCACAGAGGTAGTGGAGTCTATCCAACTTAGAACATGGAATTTTGATCACTTTTCTAATACCCTATGTCTACACGCCGAGAATAGTTACTTAATTAATCATATAAGATTATTCATGATTAGAATCTAATCTAATTAGATAATATTCATGATTAGATAATATCTGGACAAATGTCTCGTAAATTATATGGTTCAGGTTTTCACAAGGCTTTTATTGGCACATTTTTTATGAACAAGTCAAGTCTCTCTTGAGAGTTGGTTTTCTCGTTTTAATGACAGATAAGATTACTACAGTGGATCACCTACATCCATTTTTGTATCGATTTCTGACGGTCACCTGGGCCCACATCTTTGAAGGCCCAGCGCCCCTATATATAGAGCTGAGTACCTGTCCCGACTGCACTCTGACTGTTACTGGACGTGCAGTAAGATCTGCCAGTTTAACCCGTTAATGACGGCATGTCACTAAAAGATGACAGTTGTCGGCACCAATGCAGCCCTGGCGAGTAACTCACCAGGGCTGCATTGGTACATCGTGCCAACCCTTGACTTAAATCTGTCATATGGTATTGTTAATCTTGTAATTTAGAACAAAAACTAAACTAAATTGGACGTACAACTGGTGTAGCGTGTAATATTGCACCCTGTGCACTGCTTCAAAGTACCCGGTCAGAATCGGGCCGGTGTTATTTTTGGGGAAAAGTTTGGGGCTATGTAGGGGAGGGGGGTAGGACAGATTTTTCAACCTAACCACATAGTAGGCCTGCTTTGTATACGGATGTAGAAAACTGCTGAAAAAAGCTGGATCAAAATTCAGGTTATTCAGGGGGGTCAGAAACGGTCAGAATCGGACCGGTCAGAAACGGACTTGTATCACTGTCAGGATACTAAGCCTAATGATTATATAATAGCAGACTGTCGTAGAAGCCATTAAATTTGTCATATGATATTGTTAATGATTATACAATAGCAGGACATAACCAAACTCCTTTTTTCTCTTTCCAATGGCAGGTGAAATTGCTATAGTAAATAAATAACTTCCCCTTATCCTTTTTAAATTACTTCATAGGGGTCACCTTGGCCCACGTCATTTCTTTTCCTAATAGATGTGCGGACCAACAGAACACACTATGGGTCATTGACTCCCAGACCAGCCTCAAAGGCCGTGGTTGCAGCCTTCACAGCGCTGCTTTCTGGGATCCATACAGTATGGATTCCTGAACACAACACAAGTCAAGACAAACAGGGCTGTGTTTTATTGGTGTGTGCGGTATGGATTTATGTACTGCGGTATTGCGGGTTAACCCTTTAAAGGCTGCACAATGTTTTAATGAACTATGGTCTTAGTCACCGTGATGCACTAATGCAGCCGTGGTAATTAACTCACCAGTGCTGCATTCAAGCACTATCGTGACTCTATGGCATTGACACTCTCCTGAAGGGTCGACATGGTGCATAAAGGCAACTTTCATGAGTAGACTCGCATTCATGGATCATGACGCCAAAAATGTATATTACAAATAAAACCACTATGCGGCCCTTAAAGGGTTAAGACTGACCAGCAAACACCAGGATCCAATATGA
>OX381718.1:33123518-33153304 GCA_947462335.1 Harmothoe impar
CCTCTAGTTCTCCCAGCTAAGTGCGGTATTTATAATATATACATCGCTGTGTTGTGTTCTGTACATGTATTCCTGAATACTGCTCAGTATTCCTGTCTATTATAGGAAAAACAGGGTGGGGGGAAAGCAGGGGCTAGGGAGTCCATATATATATATATATATATATATATATATATATATATATATATATATATATATATATATATATATATATATATATATATATATATATATATATATATATATATATATATATATATATATATGTGTGTGTATATATATACTTTTAGATTTTTACTGTTAAGCTTGTTATGTTACTATGCCTTTACAGGTGAAGGACGGTGTTAATGTAGATATCTCAATTTACCTTTGTATAATGTATAACCTGTTTCAGGAAAGCTAACACACATTACATTAGTGTACTATTTGACGACAGGGTGGCCGCTGCTGGGGTGTGTAGCATAGAGAATGCTGCATTTACAAGACATATGAAAAGGCCTCTTGTGGCAGAATTGCACAAGCAGCACTATCGGGCTCTGTCCCACACCTCCATAGCTAGCAGAGACAAACACCTGGTCTAGGGGACGGCCATGTAATGTAGATGGACTGGAGAGGCGCCATCTTGTAGCTTATCCCAAAATGAGTGATGCTGTTGTCCACATGATATATAGAACCAGCACTGGTGAGTATCTTGCTCCTGCTGCATCCCTGCAGCTGCAGCATGCCGACTCAACACGGTCTATACACTAAGGTAGAGTCAGCATGATGCACTCACGCAGTGATGGCAAGTTCCTTGCATCATGCCAACAAATAAACATGACCTTTGCCTAGTTTAGATAAGATTCTGACCAGGATTAGGTACCACCAGAACCCTTACCTAGTTGTGGTAGGAGTCTGTACAGGACTAGGTACCACCAGGACCCTCACCTAGTTGTGGCAGGAGTCTGTACAGGACTAGGTACCACCAGGACCCTCACCTAGTTGTGGCAGGAGTTTGTACAGGTCTAGGTACCACCAGGACCCTTACCTAGTTGTGGCAGGGTCTGGACTGGACTAGACTGATATCCAGCTGTTTATACAGAGGACACACAGCCTCACCCCCCCCCCCCCCCCCACACACACACACACCGTTCTTCTCTCACAGATCACATCGCTCCTTGGTTGGTCAGTGTGTCCCTGTTTCTCCATTAACCCTTTTTGTACAAAAGTCTTACTTTTTAGTTTTATAAGGTTAGGAGGCATGGAAACTAGTTCCAGACTTGCCTCTTTCTCCCCTCCTCAAACGGGAGAGTTTTAGGTTGGGGCAGAGATTGGAGAGTGACCGAGAGCTGTGCTAGGAGAAAGTGCCACCCGCCTCTAAGGAGGAAAGATGGCTGCCAAACTCTTTAAGGGCGGCATGTCACTTAAAGCTGACTTTGTCGTCATGATGCTCCAATGCGGCCCCAGCGAGTACCTCGCTGGTGATGAATTGGTGCATCATGCCAACCCTTCAACCGTGTATCAACTCCACTGGGTCGATATGAGTTACTCACCAGGGCTGTATTCATTCATCATGACGAAAAAGACCGTATGACATTGGAGCATTGTGCTGACCTAAATGAGCTAGATGGTCCTACAGCAAACATGGCGGCGTCCACACGACAGGGCAGAGGGGGATGGAGGGCTGAGGGGGGGGGTTGTCAGCTGTCAATACAAGATGGCCGACATTAAGATGGATCTGTTGTCTTCCTCCAGAATTATGTCCCGCATATTCCATTTTCACTTTCGCCCTTCATTAAGGGTGGTGTGTCACCTCGAGGTACTATTTGCCGTTGCACCAATACGATGATAGCGCGTTTACTTGTGTAGGTGCAGCATGTTGGCCCTTCTATCACTTTTCTAATTAATGCATTATGTGGTCCTTACAGGGTTGTGGAAAACTGTGTTCTGTAGCACCCATGGATATCATATCTACAGTTTTCTCGAAATATGCCATGCGTTGTATATTTCCCTGGTGCATTATGCCCTTTATTGTCATAATGCGACTCTGGCGTGAAAATTGCCAGTTTTGCATTCAAGATCATACCTTGTAGTTGGTCTTATGTACCTTGATGAACTACATATATTGCAATGAAGCCCTTTTCTGCCCTTAGCCTTCCTGTATCCGTAAGTCTTTTTCATTTTTATTATACATGACATATTTGGATGAGATCCAGTACAGGTTCCCGGTCTGAATGGTCAAGGCTCCAAAGAAGGCACGGGATAAATAGCTGCCTATTTGCTCCAGCAGCTGACCTCTCCGGGGAGGTTTTTTTAATCGCTGAAATTCAATATCGAAAGCTACCATTTCCCTTATTAGGCTACCTAGTGCTTTAATGTCATGATTTGTGGAATAACCAAGAAACTCAACATGGCTGCATTCAAGCATCACTCAGACCCGACAGGGTTGATACACCTCCACAGGGTCGGCATGATGCATGAATGCAGCTGTAGTAAGAAGACCTGTCAGTGCTAGATGCTTCACCAATGGTGCATTACTCACCAGGGCTGCGGTCATTCAGTCAGGTATCATGATGCCAGCAGGACACCATGTGTACAGTCTAAAGAGTTATAAATGGAGAGAAGCTTGTATCCGATAGATATCCACTGTTTTATGTTGGCAGAAGTCTATAAACTGATGTTCTTCACGGCATCCACTTCATGTTCCCAGCATTGTCATTTTTCTCTCCACATGCCCTTAATACACTGTAATATATGTATCAGTACATTGTATCTGCCATATTAAACTGGGTGATAGCACTATTGCATGACATCATGTTCTTACCTAGCTAATACGTAATATTGTTAACGTGAGATGAAAAGGTGGTTGAACACGACGTCATCCACCTCCAGCTGATACTAGTATCACTTTTATGATGTTTAAAGTATCAGTTATGAGTGGCTAACATTGAAAGCAGTAGGGATGCCTCATGTTGCCCAAAGCCCCTGGGTCGTTGACCATTCAGGTTTCTCTTCCAAGGCACAAAGTGACATGGGGAAGAGGGTCTAATACTACCTGACCTTGCATTACCATATGCCCCTTTGTTATTTTAGAGACAGTTCAAGAGTCAGAGTGGCCCTCATTGTTATTCTCTGAGTACTATTGAATTTTGCATTACAATGACCAGGGCTACATTTATCATCATTACAACTAGGAGCATAGTATATCAAAACACTTTGCGGCCCTAAAAAGGGGTAGTCACTGTCCTACTACAAACATAGTTCAGTATGTCCTTACATAGGTCTTTTACGATTTTGTTTTACCTGTCATCTGGAGATGAGATGTATTCTAGAAATGATATTTAAATCCAGTACAGAATCTCAGGCTGAAGGGTCAAGGCTCCACAGAAAATGCAGAATAAATAGTGCCCTTTCTGTCCTGACTGCAGCTGAGTTCTCCGGGGAGGTTTATTTTAGTCAGTGAAATTCAATATTGAAAGCTAACATTCCCCTTATTGGATTGCCTAGTGCTTTAAAGTTGTGACATACGGATCTGCCAAGAAACTCAACATGGCTGCATGGCTGCATTCAGGCACCTTGCAGACCTGACATGGTTGATGCACAAAGGACCGGAATTATGCATGAATGCAGCTCTAGTAAGAAGACCTGCAAGCACTGGCTTCATGAATCATTACGACATAAGCTATTGTGCAGTAAATCACTATGCGGACCATTAAAGGTTAATATCTCAGGTTTTGGATGAGAAGACGGGAACTATAAGGTCACGTTGTCCAGTATCTGGTGCTTTTTCTCATTTCTTCTTTTCACCTCATCTTGCCAGTCGACACAAATATTCAAACCGACATGTTATTATTAGAAACTAATTTCCCTGAGGTATTCGCTAGGGTTGCATTCATGTATCATGATAATTAAGGACATATTGCACTAATGTATTATGCTGTCCATTGAGGGTTAAACAGTAAGAATCCTATATCCAATAGATATGTGACAGGACTCGGTGACTGTTTTATATTGGTGGAAGTACCTCATACAAACGTTTTTTTACAACATCCACTTCATGTTCCAATGCATCCTTTTCTGGCACGTAATAAAGTTCTATCATGTTCTTTTCCTCTCCCTCTCTTAATACGCTGTAATATCAGCATAACACTGTATCAGCCATATCAAAACTAGGGAATAGTGCTATTGCATGACATCATTTTTTACCTAATACTTAGTATCGTTAATGTGAGAGGGGAAGGTGGCTGTGTACAATGTCATCCGCCCCCACCTGACACTGTTATCACTTTTACGATATTTAAAGTATCAGTTATGAGCTTCCAGCATGGACAGCAGTATGCATGCCTCACATTGCCCCAAGTGGGTGGAAGGTTGTTCCATAGCCATTTAGATCTCTCCTCCAAGGTGACCTTGCGTTATCATATGACAGGTTCCCCATATCATGTTTTTACTGTCATCCTTAATGAAGGATGGCATGTTGTCTCAAAGTAACATAGTCATCATGATGCGCCAATTCAGTGCCAGAGAGTAATTCACTGGTGAGGCATTGGGGCACGATGCAGACCCTTTAGGAGTGTAACTACCATATTTCATGCACTGTGTGGCCCTTGAAGGGTTGAAGAGGCAGTGGTCTATAGCCCTCAGGAATAAAAGGTTTTCCGGGGGTTTGTCATTTACCCTCCTGAAATGTCTACCAATGGCATCAATATGCATATCATATCAGGTTGAAATATTCCCTAATGGCCGGCATGATGCATTCATGCAGGCCTAGTCAGCAGAGGACACTCACCAGGGCTGCATTCATGAATCATAACAACAAAGGGCACGATGCATTATTTTGACTATGCACTCCTTGAAGGGTTTAAATTGTATGCCCCTACATAGGTCTTTCTAAATTTTGTTGTGTCTGCCATCTTGGATGTATTCTACAAATGATATCTAAATCCAGTATAGAATCTCAGGCAGGACCAAGGCTCCACAGAAGATGCAAAATAAATAGTGCCATATCTGTCCCGACTGCAGCTGAGCTCTCCGGGGAGGTTTATTTTAGTCAGTGAAATTCAATATTGAAAGCTCCCTTATCGGGCTACCTAGTGTTTTAATGTGGTGACACACGGATTTGCCAAGAAACTCAACATGGCTGCATTCAAGCCCTATGCAGAAGTGTCAGGGTTGATACATCTCCAAAGGGTCAGCATGATGCATGGATGTAGATCTAGTAAGAAGATCTGCCAGCACTGGATTCATGAATTATGACATAAGCCATCATGCAGTAAATCACTATGTGGACCATAAAAGGTTAATATTAGAAGTTTTGGATGAGAAAACGAAAACCATAAGGTCATGTTGTCCAGCATTTAGTGCTTTTTCTCATTTCTTCTTTTCACCTTGTCTTCCGAGTGGCCACAAATATTCAAACTGTCATGTCATTATCAGAAACTAATTTTCCTGAGGTCTTCCAAATGTATTATATTCCTGATGTATTAAGGCTTGTCCAGCAGCGTTTCCATAGAGAATATACTCTGCAAGAATATACAAGATTTTCGGGATATAAAGATAAATACAACTGTGCCGTAATAAAGGTATACTGTTCTTTTAAATCAATATTACAATATAACTAGTATTGCTCATATCCGTACTTAATCTAGATTAACAGTTCTTTTAATTAATTCTTGTGTGGTCACTAAGCCACTTAGCCCATGCTTGGGTTGACAGACATAATTGAGGTTTTACAATGATAGTACACAATATGATATAGGATACAATGACCCAAGGAGTCATTGACTCACAGTAAATAATGATAGAACAGACAGTAGCTCTGCTCCCCTGTTACCTGGTATCAGTTTAACATTATAGACCTTTATCGGATGACAAAATTTCGGCCAACCGACGTGGAATACAGGCTTTAAGCTAATGTTTTCACATAAATCGGAGAGTTATCGGTTGGATATCGCATCATCTTGGTTTGGCCCGCGCTTGATCCAAGGAGCACCACTTAATTGACCCATATCATTTCAGGGTTGGGGGGGGGGTTGACTACTGTCTACCAGTCAGTCTATACATATATTATCTGTTTGCGTTTGCGACAGAATGGCATAGTGCGCACAATTGCAAAGTTAACACTGCCCTAATTAGTATCATAGTTGATATGGTGCATATATGCAGTGTATCAATTCTGTAGGGTTGGCATTGTTCTTGAATGCAGCATTGGCAAGTTCATAATAAGGGTTACTTTTATGCATATATTATGGGGTCCATAATGGGTAATGAAGGGAAAGAATCTTATATCCAATAGATATCCGACAGGACTCTGAGTTGGTGACTGTTTTATGTTGGTGGAAGTACCTCATACAAACGTCTATTTTACAACACCCCCTTCATGTTCCAATGCATCTGTTTCTTTTTTTGCCACATAATACAATTCTCAAAACCTCCTTTTTCTCTCCTATCCTTAATATGGTGTAATGTCAGTATAACAGCCTATCCGCCATATTAAAACTAGGAAATAGCACTATCGCATGACATCATGTTCTTACCTAATACTTAATATCGTTAATGTGAGAGGGGAAGGTGGCTGTGTACAATGTCATCCGCCCCCACCTGACACTGTTATCACTTTTATCATGTTTAAAGTATCAGGTATGAGTTTCAGTAGGGATGCCTCATATTGCCTAAAGAGGTTGCAACGTCCTTTTGTGACCATGTGGATCTCTCTTCCAACTGCACGAAGTGACTTGTGAGAAGAGAGTTCAGCATTCATATCCCATATTGACACTTAAGTATTTTACATTACGATGCAGGGAGGAGGTGGGGGCAGGGAGTTGTCAGCTGACCGACATTAGGATGGATCTCTTGTCTATGACAGTAGTATAGTCAGAATAGCATGTCTTCCTTTAGACCTTAAGCCGTAGTTAAGGTACATGTTTTACATATATTCTGCCTTTTTCTGACACCCGTCAGTACATTCTATCCAGCAATATGTTCTGTGTTTTAACATCTTTGAAAAGCATGTGTTTTTTAATATGTTCTTAATATTCATTCTGACATACCTCTTTTTCGTTTTCATTATGCCTGAACGCTTTTGAGGAGATGTCTTTTACAGATATCTAAATCCAGTACGGAGTCAGTCTGAATGACCAAGGCTCCACAGAAGCCACAACAAATAGCGGCCTATCTGCCTCGACTGCAGCTGATCTCTCCTGGGAGAGTTGTTTCAGTCGCTGGAATTCAATATTGAAAGCTACCATTTCCAGATCGCCCCAGGCCCTTTAAGGGCGCCATAGTGCTTTAATGTGATATGCTCACTTCCACCTATGTCTATGGAACACTGTCATAGAGGCTATCCTTTTACTAAATGGTATTCAATTCTATTCAAATTCAATAATAGCTGTTTCCCATAAAAGTCCAAACCTGTGGGGGGGGGGGGGGGGTTATACACAATAAATACTTGATACCTCTTAAAATGGAGAAGACTAAGGTGAGTTGGACAGTACTGACCAGCCCGACAGTATTAACTAACCTAGGTTGATCGTAAAGGGAGCCAAATAATTACTACGATTTCTAGCATAAAGAATATCCGTGTGCAGGTAGCAGGCGCAAGTCGTACAAATGAAGGTTATTACCATTAGTGGATGCAGCAGCTGGTCACGTGACTAATCCCTATTACTAATTCACTCCTTAATTGTCGGATTAGGATTAGGATAAGCGTAACCCTTTAACCCTTTCAGGGCCGCATAATGATTTGATGTAGTATGCCCTTTGTAGTCATGATGATAAAAGTCCTGATCATTATATAATGTAAAATGATATCCAGTCATGACGAGTTACTCGCCAGGACTGTATTCAAGCATCATGCTGATCCTTCAGGGTTGAGACACTCCCGAAGGGTCCACATGATGCATGGACGCAGCCCTGGCGAGTATAGACTCGCTAGGGCTGCGTCAGTGCATTATGACGACTAAGGACATAACGCCGTAAAGGACTATGCAGCCCTTAACCACACAATGTTTCAATGTGTTATATCATTTGTAGTCATGATGCATGAATGCAGTCCTGGTGAGCATGAATGCATCATGTCGACCCTACATGAAGTTGATACACTATGGAAGGCCCGGCATGCATCTACTCCCCAGGGCTGCAGGCATGCATGTATCATGAAGACAAATGGCATAACTACGGTGGCCGACAAGGCTCACGCCCAAAAAAACACTGTTATGAAAAAAAAAAAAAATTTCACCTGAAAAAACAGGCGAAAAAAAAAAATTTAATTTTTTTTCACAAATATTTTTTTTTTCATTTTTGAAAAACATGAAAAAAAGTTGCTGTCAACTGTCAACTACGAAAATTGGCGCTGTCAACTGTCAATTTCCGCCATACCGCCCTGCGCCATGTATACTTTGTTATACAGCCTCCCATTGGTCCGGGGGCGGTACTACTTTTTCTTCATATTAAACGAACGCACTGTCCTCAAGTTAAACAATACCCAGGGTATGCCATTCCTTCTGCAGTAGAGCACGCGGTAAGTCACAATTTGTTCATACTCCTTCTTGTACTGTACGCTATGTAATACAATACTATGTTAAATGTCTCATGTTTACTGTATTGTACGGTGTTCTGTCACGTTGAATATACATGACGGTATAGTGAGCAGGCATTATACGTGCAATAACGCATACCGCCCGATACCGCGCCGACCTGCTGCCATCTGGCGGTATATTTCCGTACCATAACGTTTCACGCTAGGCGGCGACACATCCCTATTCTACTTCCGGTCAAAACAAGGTAAGTCTTCACGTACGGTCTTTCTGCATTGTTTTATTGTATTACAGATGAAATAAGCTAGAATAAAACGGATAAAGTGTAGAATATGGCTCAACTACATCGTTACTATCTACTGTATTAAGTACAAAGCATGTCTTAGCTCTAAATTAATCGTGTGGCCACTTTCCGAGCGCACGCCTTGGTGGATAATAAACAGGACGTCGACAATAAACAGGATGGTGATAATAAACAGGATGGCAATATTAAACAGGACACTCATACGAATCATGTGAATATTCCACAATGTGACGCAAATATTTTCATATTGCAGATGTCTCTTCCATATGAAACCCCGTTGATTGCCCCGCAGTCTGGCTGCACCCAGCAAGAGCTGGACGACTGGGTTGCCAGAGTCAAACCTCACTCACAGCACCTTCTGCCCGCAGACCGCATCATATATGATGATACAAGGCACAGGGCCAATTCAAAAAGATATTACTCAAAGAAGTTCAAAAAGGGTCCGGCGGCAGCGGCAGAAGCCAGAGAATACCACAGAAAGCAGGCAGCAGTACGTACAACCATTATGGCAATTTCCATGTGGGCATTTCAGTAACATAATATATGAGGAAAATATGTTCCGACAAAATTAAAGATATTTACACTCCTTTTTGGAATATATTAAAGAAAGAAGAAAAAAATATATGCTTATTATAATGCGTTTGTATCTGTTATTTGGGGCTTTTCGTTTTAAAATGTGGACAACTTTATCTGATATATAAAAATGTGCTGCAATATACCCTGCAACTTTCTATTACACTTGAATAACACAGATTGTTATAATCAAATTTTATTAATATCAATCCTTTATCATAATGATTTTTTAACATATTTTGAGAATGGAGGGATATTAAATGAAAAAATGTGTGCCAACGAAGAAATTCAAAAGGTTTAAAACGTGCCAAACACACCCCGCTTTGGGGAACCTTTTAAGCTATAGCATTTTTTCACCAAAGCTTTTTCATATGTAAATTATGCATCCTATCCCTCATACCCACACAGTAGGGCTGTCCCCCCATCCAAATATTTTTTAAACCCAAATGAGCCAATATCCTGGGTGACTTTATGTGACGTTTAAACTGGGAAAGAAACAACTTCAAATGCATACATATAATTTTTTGTTTCATGCCAGTGGAAGAAATTAACTCCCTTTACAATATATTCAATTTAACCCTATTTTTTGGTACATTATTTATCCACAGAAATACCGGCCGCTACCAGGGACCGATGAGTGGGCTCACGCCCAGGATCTGAACAACAGGCTTCATACGCAGTACCGGGCAGAGGCTGCGGCGCAGCAAGTCCAGAGCATTGCAGGACCCTCCACCCCGTCAGATCTTGAGCAAGGTAAGCCTTATTGTTTCTACTATATTCCAGTCATTACGCTGTGCACGCTACGTTGGGAAAAGTAAATCATACAGTACACATGTAACGCATCCTTTACCCATGTACTTCGTTGTACACAGGAGACATACCGGTAGATTTACGGTAGGAGTAAACAAGGGAGGCATACATATTTAAACACGGGTGGGCTATACCTTTATCACATGGTTCAGTTGTCCCCCCAACAGATGCCTCCCATCACAAACTGTACAAGTATTACGGTATATAATGGGCTTAATGTAGACAGGAGACATCCTTCAGTACCGGTATCCAGTGTCCTGTTTATTATCGGCTAAATGTACACCACATATGTAACACTTTTTATCTTTCCTTTTTCAAAACAGAGGGAGAGCCGGACAGCGAGCAGGAGGGGGGCGGGTCGACGGCAACTGCCAACAGCCCTGTCACCCAGCGTGACTGTCAGGAGGACGAGCAGCAGAGCGAGCAGGAGGGGGGCGGGTCCCCGGCCACTGCCACCAGCCCTGTCACTCGGTGGTCACTGGAGAACCCTCCCACCTTCAACGATATCCCATCAGCTTTACACGGTGGGGTTTTCCAGACATTGCACTGTAAGTACGGCAGAACAAAATCAAAATTCCCTATATATATCAGTATCATATAAAAAATTCTCTGCACGCTCTACATACGGGGTGGGAAACAGCTTTGGATAAAGGAATGGTGTATGAGATATAATCCCTACCTCCCACATCCTGTTCACAAAGCAAAAAAATTTTTCTTTCCCTCATTACAATGTAATTTATTTTATCTATAGCCGAGGTACACGTGGCACAACAGCACTCCCCCGCTGTTCACTCCACCCCTCTTCCCGGGCCCTGTCCCGACCTGTCTACCTTCTTTAGCCAGGAGTGCGCTGAAGGTACGTACACTACTCACTAGTACTACCATATCACTGTTGGCCATGCTGTTTAGCGTAGTCCTGTTAATTTTTGGCGGGAATAATACAGCAGGTATCCTTCCCTGTACCGTCGGCATGGCGTGTCCTGTTTATTTTCGGGGAAGCATAGACACGATATATTCCTCTTTCCACCCAGTATAGCAGTAGTCCTGTTTATTGTCGGTAGTATGTAGACCAGAGTAATCCTTCAATATACCAGGAGCATGGCCCGTCCTGTTTATTATTGATGCTAGTTACACACAACAGATGCCTCCCATCACAAACTGTACAAGTAGTACGGTATATAATGGGCTTAATGTAGACAGGAGACATCCTTCAGTACCGGTATCCAGTGTCCTGTTTATTATCCGCTAAACACTTTTGATCTTTCCTTTTTCAAAACAGAGGGAGAGCCGGACAGCGAGCAGGAGGGGGTCGGGTCCCCGGCAACTGCCACCAGCCCTGTCACCCAGCGTGACTGTCAGGAGGACGAGGAGCAGAGCGAGCAGGAGGTGGGCGGGTCCCCGGTCACTGCCACCAGCCCTGTCACGGAGGGTGACAGTCAGGAGGAACAGGAGGACAGCGAGCAGGAGGGG
Source organism: Harmothoe impar (assembly GCA_947462335.1). Classification (NCBI taxonomy): domain Eukaryota; kingdom Metazoa; phylum Annelida; class Polychaeta; order Phyllodocida; family Polynoidae; genus Harmothoe; species Harmothoe impar. The sequence goes on from OX381718.1 coordinate 33,135,189, forward strand.
GGCGGGTCCCAGGCCACTGCCACCAGCCCTGTGAGCCAGGGTCACACCGACCAGCAAGAGGGGGACACGGAGCAGGAGGAACGCGACACCCCCATGACAGCCAGCAGTCCTGGGTCCTCCTCTTCCTGTGTTTCAGAGCCGGGGACCCCGGACCCTGACTTTGTGCCAAGTCAACAGGACTCAACCAGCTCTGAGGAGGAGGGGGCAGTGGGCACACGGTATGTATTGTTTTAACGCTTTGCTATACCGAAAATGTAGTATGTAATGTAGCAGACATGTAGTGTAATTCGTGATGCACATGTCAAGTGGTGTCCTGTACCAAGTCCTGTTTCCATGTAATGTCATCCTTTTCCTTTAGTATCTTCCTGTCCTTTTATTTCTATTTATTTTTAGTGCAAACCGTTTGTGTATTTTCTTTACAGAACGCGGAACGCGGAGGAGGAAATGCTGCGCACAGCAGCACTGACGGTCATGATGAAGATACAGAGGCAGAATGAGGGGAAATAGAAGAATTTGTTAATTTATTGCGTTCGCTTTTATTAAGTAGCTCGGCCCAAAAACCTAACATTTTGTATATCCATATATTATTGATTTTGATGAAAGAATATCATTCAGACATGCATATACAGTAATGACAATGACAATTCAGATACGATTGGGAACTTTATGTGGTATTTCAGAGGGGTTTGGTTTTATCCCAGGTGTGTCATGTACAAAAAGGCGCAGGGGTGCAGAGAACACAGGGGGGGGGGGGCCTCACTGACCCTCACCCACCGGGAGCTGCAGCAACGGGCTTGGGTAACCACTACACAGGCGGTCTCTTTGAGGCTATATGTCATATTTTTTAATGTTGTGCGTCTGAATGCGGTAATATATACAGCATGTTTGTGATTTTCTATGATATCATCAGTATTTGGGTGATGCATTCCCATTCTCATGTAGTGTTCTACTGGGTATTTCACTCGCTGTGACTATTTAAAGTTAGGACATCTGGTACTATAGCTGTGAGTATAATATTATACATAAAAATGCTAAAGTGACCTATCTACAAAGCCTTTTCGCTTGAGTGTCAGCCCGCCAAGAATGGTACGAATGTCTTCACATTAGGTCCCCCTTTTACATAAAAATGCACTCATATATGTATACTGGCAATGAGTACTATATAGTTTCCTAGATGTTAAGTGTATTCTTGTTATTTGTATTATCTTTTTGCATGGTATTTACATCATTGTGTGTTCATGTATGTTTTCATACAGTAGGAAAGATCTTAGTTTTCATCATATACGAGTTTAATGAACAGGGGTAATAAACAGGACACAGGATACCGGTACTTAGTTTTTATGCTATAACAAATGTATGATACCATGGTAATGTTTTGGACAGTAACATATTCTTCACGCTATGACATAGTTGGTCTTTTAATTTGGCATCACGGTATATTATTTTATACCTAACCCGTATAACGTTGAAATAAGGCCGCATGACTTGAACGGATTGTTTATCATCACAATGCTGTCAAATAAAAAAGTAAGGCGTTTTATTTCTTAACTTGTCTCTCTCTCTCTTTTATGTATTTATCTACATAAGGTAGAGAAAAAAAAATTCCCTTTCTTCAAATTTTGGACAGTTTGAGACCTTTTGCGAACCGTGCGGCAGGGCTTTTAGTGGGCGAGGGTGAACGTGGTGCCTTCTTCAGTGTTGCAGCATTTCTTTCCTCTACTTGGGCCATTGTACTAAGTGGTAGGGGGAAGGATTTGACACATTTTTTCTTCTGTAGTCTGTCTGATCTTCTGTGCGGGGGGGGGGTGCAGAAGGCGGACCCAGTGCTGTTCTCTTTCTTGTTGCTGCGGGTTCTGTGGGAAATAAATTTCATGTATTCTCCATTTTAATCCAGGAAACTGGCTGATGGTACTTATTTGCTATAGTGTAAAAATATTTTTTGTAGTTGTAGCATAAGTACAGGGAATGAGACAGCACATTTTGGCTCAGGTTAAATTTCCTTTTAATATATACATGTAGACACGAGACGGGCCATTTCGTACATATCTTTCCTATACAGTTTTGGTACCTGACATAGGGTTTTAAAACAAAAAAAGGAATGCCATTAGGTGGGAATATCATGTATATAGTATGGCGCATATTACTATGTATCAATTATAAAAGACCAGCGCTCAGCGGTGTGTAGTGTGAAAATTGATTTGCCCAAAAAATAATTTTAAAACTTTTCAATAGGCGTATGCTAAATGTTCAATTACTCACCGACTAGAGACCTGGCTTCCCATACGGTAAGCTGGGGCATCCTCTTCCTCGGGCTGAGGTACAGTGGGAGGAGAGTTCACGGCCTGTTCGGTGTGTCGCTGACCCAAACCCTCTCCTGTCTGCTGTTCTGCTTCCTCTCCCTCTGTGTTCTGTGCCTCAGTGGCACCCGGTACAGCCTCCTGTCCTGTCACGTTTCCTGCTTGCACTTCCACTTCCGTAGATTCCTCAGACTGTTCCTCTCCTGTCAGCTCTTCTGCTTGGACTTCCTGTTCCGTTGATTGCTCGGACTGTTCCTCCGTTGCATCGTTGTAGCCTTTCAGCACCGCCCCTGGGAAATCGCGCAGGAACTGTTCCTTCATCTCCCGAGCTGAAACAACATATATCTTCCCATTTACCCAGTCAGTGTAATTTTGTATGCCAACTTCACATCACACTGGCCCTGCGCCACAGGACACAGATACTTTTTTTTGAGGCTTCATTTAATACAGTCCCCCACTCCTGCCATTTACTCCCCGGTGAGTGGAGCACATGATACATGCTTTCTCCACCCCATACTGTAGACAACATTCATCCTGACGTAAGGCAGTGTAACCCACATATGGGACAAATCCTTTTTTTTTGGGCACACCACACTCCTTACATGCAGTGTAGGGGTACACGGCCCCTAAATATATAGAGAAAAACAAAGAAATTTACCTTTTTCTTCGGTGAGCTTCCCCCTTGCGTTGGCCGCACTCAGCTTTTTGGAGAGCAGCACGCGTGCTTTCTTCTCTCCCTTCAGTTCTGAGTAGGGGCGTGTAGCCTCGTATTTCTTAAGAAAGAAAGACAAATCATACAATACACTCATCTGTTTATTTTTTTTGAACATACTTTCCCCCCACCCCCTTTCCAGTATGGTAAACGTGGGTAACATCGGTGACATACCGACCATGTTACCCAAAGGTTCCTCACATGTCAAGTGCTCTGTCCTTTACCACTACTTAGTGTGCGTTTGAAAAAAAAAAGTTTAAAAAATAATCAGAGAAAAAAAAATATATACAGCACACCCAATGAAAAATGTGTAACAAGGAAAACGTTGTGCCTTCGCGGGGGGGGGGGGGGGATTTTTCAACATTCAGCACGTCACCCACATTTACCCTACATTCCATACTTGTCTTGCCATTTCCACCCTCACTCCCCCCCCCCCCCATCCGCCTCCACGGCCCCTTTATACTCACAGCATTTGCAGCCGCCCTGTTGGCCTTGTGCAACTCTGGCCACTCCTGCTTGTTCTTTTCTAACCACTTCCTGTGGTCCGCCCGGTTGGCCTGCTTCACCTCTTCCAACTGAGGGTTTTTCCTGGGCATCTGTGTTAAACAGAAAAAAAGACACCATGTTATCCTTCCTGTATGAAATACGGTGCACCCCCCCCCCCCCCAAGTAGTGCATGAGAAACAATATTGGTGTGTAGGAATACCCCCGCAAAAAAGGCCCCCCCCCCAAAAAAAAATGGGTAAAAAAGAAAAGGCCCTCCCCTGTCAATACCCCTAAAAAAAATGCCCCCCCTCACATGCTCCCCCCCCCCCCCGGCCATACCAAATGAGCACTCCCTGACAGACAGTTTTATAATAGTTTACTTTCTAGGTCTGATGCGGTAGACAAGAGAGACCCCCACAGTAGACAAGAAACATCCCACCTTTTTTAGATACGAGACAGCCTTATAACATTATAGGTCTGATGCGGTAGACAAGAGAGACCCCACAGTAGACAAGAAACATCCCACCTTTTTTAGATACGAGACAGCCTTATAACATTATAGGTCTGATGCGGTAGACAAGAGAGACCCCCACTGTAGACAAGAAACATCCCACCTTTTTTAGATACGAGACAGCCGTATAATGTAGACACGAGAAGCACCAGCACATTAGGCTAATCCCGTCGACATACCTCATACCCAGCCCCCTATACGTTCAACACAGCATGGCATGCCGGATTTCTGCTTCCTGACATATGTATACACATTGTACAGCATCTTTCCTACCTGATTCATTCATGTTTTCGGTAATAAGTGTAAGAAAGGCATAATGTTACCGTGAAACGTATTGTTGACCGAATGGCGCTCCTGCGTAATTATTGCTATACGATGTAGAGGTCGCTCCCATCCCTTCGTTCGGAAGCACTCCGCTAGATGGCAGCACTTTGCAGTATGTCTCGTGTCTACCGGGCACACTGTTCGATGAGGTTATGTCGTGTCTACAGCGATTGCTATGTCACAGTGTGTAGTTTCCACCGCCGCGCTCGTCTTTCCGGCAACATAACCAGACCGAATCCTGTTTATTATCGTCCCGTTCAATTGTATGTCCGGATGATAATAAACGGGATTTCATATACGCTTGGACGATAATAAACAGGATCCTGTTTATTATCGTGTGCTGCATATGTATCGATATATCGGGTGCAATCAAATATCTTTTGTTTCCCTTTTCAGAACTACCAGCAAAATGGAGTACGAGGAATTGTTCCACAGAAGTTGCAAAAGATGCCCGTGTAAAAGGCTGGAGATAGTGGTGGGGATAATGCAGTGCGTAGAGTGTGGCCACCTTGACACAGAGCACAACACGACACAAGGTAGTATATCACAGTTACACCGCCTACTATCCTGCCTTTTCATCATATGACTTCCTGAAATATACTTCCTACATTACTGTGCAATAATACAACTGTTTCTCCTTCCATTATTGCACAGAGCTACTGCCAGACATACTGTCCAAATTGGTGCTGCTGGGGAAAAGCAACGAGATGATCCTACGATACCTCAGACAGTTTGGGCTGTCCTTCAGGTATAGCATTAGGAGAACACTGCTCCATTCATTTTCATTAAATGTACAGCTGGCTTCTGCACACCTCTACACTTTTCCAAGTACCGTATTTCCCCGTGTATAAGCCCGGGCTTCTACAAGTACTAAGTGGCAAACTGACCCGGCTTATACACGGGGCAGGCTTATACTCGGGGCAGGCTTATACTCCTATACCTAAAGAAATGCTCTTATGCCTTTACATAATTTCCAGAATTATCTACTATTACGACATATTGATGGCAATATTTTCAACAATTTGGTGACCAATTCAAGCTTTATTTCTGTTAAAAATTGAAGGAAAAACAGTCAAGTGGCAAGCAGTCAATCTTTATTTCTTTTTTTCCCAATTGCCAGCCTCAGTACTTTGAAAAGGCGGCTAAAACAGTTTGGCATCACCAGGACAGTACCGCTGGAGCCGGAAACCGTCCTAAATCTAGTGCAGGTGTGTAACATTACAGTCAACTGTATTCCTTTTCATCCATATCCTTTTCCTACCTGAGCATAGCACAAATAAACAGAGCAAACTTATATCACAAAATTAATTTGTCATGACGTCATGTAGTACTATGTCATGCTGTTTTATTAATACTGTTAACACTAAACCAAGTATATGAATATTGTTTCCGGTATAACCATAGAATGCTCAGGAGAAGTGTCAGGAGACAGCAGGCTACAGACGCGTGACAAGGATTATCAGAGACAAATTCAACGTGGCAATAAAAAGGTATTTCTCCCAACTTTGGCGTGCTGCTTCGAAATATTATTTTCGTCCATATACCAACCTACATCTCCAGAACCCTTTGTTATACCGTATGAATCATAAAATCGGTGGACTGTATCGTGTCTACCGCGGGATGCTTGGTGCAATACTGTGTACTGTACACCGCAGAATACTAAATAACAGAGTGAGTGAAAAAATAAATTCTTTCCAAATAGGGACGATGTCATGGCAGCGGCCAGGGTGCTGGACCCGGAAGCCGGGGAGAGGAGGAAGGGAAAGAAGTTTGTACGGCGCATCTTTCAGTCACCGGTATGTACAGTATAGCTAACATAATATGACATGGGAATAACATAGAACGTTCCATTATTTGCTACGACATGTAAATGTACGTTATAATACAAAGTTCCATCCCTTTTATACAGGGGCCCAATGACTGCTGGTCAATCGATGGCCATGACAAACTGGCTACGTATGGGATTTATATACACGGAGCGATAGACTGCTTTTCACGGAGGGTGCTCTGGTGCACAACATATACCACTAACAAAAATCCAAACTTCGTGGTCAAACTATTTGCGGACACCATACAGAAGTTGGAAGGTATGTATACTTTTCCTTACAATATTATGTTCACTGTGTGTCCGCCATAACACTTGACCCGTACACACAAAATACATGTTATACTGTAACACAGGGAAACATGGGAAACCGGATGAAACCTAATGCAAGGTTTTATTTTTCTTCTTTTAAACAGTTGTGCCGAACAGAGCAAGGTTCGACCCGGGTACGGAGAACACGCTCAGCATAGAATTGCAGATGTTCCTGAGGCGTAATGGGACGGACGTAGCGTCGGAGCGACCGGCAGTGGTGGACAAGTCCAAATTGAACCAAGTAAATTGTTTTTCCCACTTTATATAGCGTAAGGGCAGGAAAAAAAATAATATCAATGTCTACAACATGTTCCTTCCTAACTATTATACTGTGCCTCTTTTGTGTTATTTCTACAGAAAATCGAGTGCTTTTGGTCCGGCATGTACAGGCATGTCACGTATGGCCTACACCAGCAGTTCACACAAATGTTGCGAGATGGGCTGCCTGTCGACGTACAAGAAAACCGGTATGAAACTTGTATATTACCACGAAAAAATATGAAACAGCATGTTTTTTATGTATCAAAGAAAAGAGTTTAATTTTTTAATGAAAAACAGCAGTCCCATTGACTAAACCAAACAACGCCGTATTTCACCCACCCGTGAACCCGTGAAAAAACCAATGGCCGTAATACGGCCCTGTGACGTCATCAAAATGGTGCTTAATTTACATTTGAAGGGGATATAATTAGGCTATCATAGGCCCTCCCCCCATCACAATTTTCGTATTTTAAATCGAAAATGATAAAAAATTAACACAAAGGCACACTCATTTCAAGTCTGTTGACCGGTGTGCCACATTTCGCTCGGCGTATGGCCTCGTGAAATACGGCCCAAGGTCAAATGGTGAAACAACCCGGCCAACAGACTTAAATGAGTGTGTCTTTGTGTATGTATTTCATTTTGTGTAACGCACCCATGCTTTGTTTCACCTGCACAGAGACGCGTTCATTTACGTCTACCTCCCATTGGTAAAGCGGCAGGTGGACGACTACATTCGTGACTGGAACCTTCACAAGATTCGCCAACAGAAAGGCGTGAGTCTGCCATGTGGAGGATGTCCAGACGACATGTATAACCATCCTGATCTTTTCGGTAAGCCCGTATACATGAATTTCTCTGTTTCCCTTCCCATGTTGTTAAGCTATTTGACCTCTGTATGTGCTCGGCCGTTGAACTGTTTGTCACCAAATAATTGGACATGTGATATATGTAATTTTTTTTCTTATTTAAAATTTGACAGGGGGCGAGCAGTGTGGGTATCATTACGGTGTTGAGGCGGCAGATGACATGGAATTCGCGGCAGAGTACCATGAGATAGCAGACCACTTTGAAGACATTGTACCGGCACAGTTTAGGGCAGAGGCAGACGAATTCCTGAACCAGAACAACATGGTGTTGTGCATGCAGAATGCCCAAGCTATTTTTCTAGCTTTGTGTGATCGTTAAATATAATGTGTAGAACATGTCGATGCAATGTAAATAAAAGTACAGAGAGCATGTGAAATAGAAAAAAAAAGTTTCAGATGGTATAATCATATAACGTGTAGCACATGTCGATGCAATGTAAATAAAAGTAGACCGAGCATGTGATATTGTACAAAAAAAATTTCCCAATTGTATCATGATTTGACTATATTATTTTTATGAAATGGTTCACTTCTGTGTGTAACTAATAAAGTGTCATGGAACAGTAGACAAATGCACATAATTTTTCCTGCCCTCACTGAATACACTAGTCTATCTTACGCTTCACCACGCTGGCTTCTGCCCGTAGTAGGCCTCCTCGTCGAAGAGAGAACCTATTACTTTCCCCAATTCCTTGGCTTCCGGCCGCTCCTCTGGCTTCCAGCTGAGAGCCATCTGTGTGACGGGTAGGAGGGCAGGGGCCACCTTCTTAATTCCTTTCGGAAAGCCTTCAGCAGCCATGGCATTCTTCACGTCTTGCCTCATGGGATAGTTCAGTGCTCCGTTGTTCGCATTTTCTACAATTATTAAGGCGGTTGCGTACACATCTACAGAGGTTTGCCTCTTCAGTTTCGACCCGTTGTACACTTCGGGGGCCATGTACGCGAAGGTACCCGCTCCCGGGCCGCCCCCGAAGTTTGTGGCATAGGTGCGCTCCTCACGAGCGCTCTCCTTTATGCGGGCGATACTGAAATCTAGCAGCTTCACCTCGTAGTTTGGCGATATCATAATATTCCCTGGTTTGACGTCTGAGTGAACGACGGGGATGCTGTGCAGGTAGTTCAGAGCCAGGCACAGCTGCTGCATTACGAACATGCTGTCGTCTAATTTCAGCACTTCCTCCTGTCAGAATGAGAGACAATCAGCTCCTGTCATAAGGGTTACACAGAGTACTACATCCAGCCGCAAATCAAGACGAGTTGTAATGTAATTGGCACACCGCTGATTCGGTCTCCACATGCTGCCGACAAATAATAAACAGGACGAGCCATGTACTTGGTACGTCAAAGGATGTATCGTGACTACATGCTGCCGACAAATAATAAACAGGACGAGCCATGTACTTGGTACGTCTAAGGATGTATCGTGACTACATGCTGCCGACAAATAATAAACAGGACGACCCATGTACTTAGTACGTACAGGGATGTATCGTGACTACATGTTGCCGACAAATAATAAACAGGACGACCCATGTACTTAGTACGTACAGGGATGTATCGTGACTACATGTTGCCGACAAATAATAAACAGGACGACCCATGTACTTAGTACGTACAGGGATGTATCGTGACTACATGTTGCCGACAAATAATAAACAGGACGCGCAATGAACCATATAACGCGGGACAACCCATATCATGGCGACAGTGCGGAAAGTGCAGTGTCACTTGAAATATGGTACTCACTTTGGCCTTGATGGTCTTCATTTTCCGCATTTTCTCGTAGATGCGCGCCAGATTTCTGCCGTTGCACAATTCCATGACGATATGTATCTCATCTTCCAGTTGGCATACGGCCAGCAATCGAATAAGATTGCGGTGACGCATCTTTCTGTATGGTAAAGAAAAGGGGTTATTTTTCTAAAGGACTAGTAACATGCATATGGTATTAAAGGTGGAACACAATGGAAAGCACGGGCATATATTTGTTATTCAGTTTGTTTACTATGACACAGCGGGGAGAAAAGAACAGTGAACAAAGTGGTTTATTATCGTACTCACCCTGCAATGTTTATCTCTGCCAAGAATATGTCGACCGAGTGACTCGTCTTAATGGTTTTTACAGCAACTGGTCCAAAAAAATCACCTCGGTACACCGCTCCAAAGTTGCCTCCGCCAATTTTGCTCGCGTAGTGGACCGTGTAGTCTTTTGGTTCTATGAACTGGAGTCCGGACTCTGAAAAATAAAAAAAGTGAAGACAGCTTGTATGATAGGTATAAAGTGTACTGTCTCTCCATGTTGGTTTCATTATTTTAATTTTGGCCACTAAAAGAAAGAAGGAAAAGATTAACTTTACCCTTCTAGTATCAAGTAAAAATAAAATGTATATCATATAACACAGTACTATGCTACATTGTAAACACCTTACAGCGTCTCACCTTGGAAGAGATTTGAGCACTTCAGCACGTTCACCCGGCTGATGTACCCCTGCAACACAACTTCATCCTCCCCCATATAGCTGAGCTTACACGTGTAGCGTCCGGGGGGGACCAATATGAACGGGTCCGTCAAACCCAGGAAGCGCTCCTCCCCCTCCTCCAACGCAAACCATTCGTATACCAGGTCCTTGCTCAGGAAGGGATACGCCACCACCCCTATGTAGGTCGTCTCTAATGTTGTGTATACCTGATATGGCGACTGCCATAACAGGGTCATACCTGTTACAATAAAATAATAGAAATTGTGCTACAACAACAGAAAGAGGGGCCATTTAAAAATATTAGCAAGTTTGAATAATTGTTGAATCAACATCGAATAAATATTGGTAAACATTTATCCATCTTTGTTCAACCTCCTGTGCCCACTGGGTTACAGGGCATCATACAGAAGGGAGAATTCCCACATGTTGCTGTGGGTAAAATAAAGTATTTAACATAGGATAGCAATGCCGGTTGCATCTGTGTATACAGGGGGTGGGGGTCCTCTACACACACACCATCACCTAGTTCATCGGAATGGGAACTTTTTTCTCAATCAAATGAATGAACAGCCGAACAAGTTATTCATGTACGAAAAATTCTGCTCCTTCTAAACCATTTTTGTGTAAAAAAGCACCTTCTAATCAGGTATTATTACTATAGAAATGTAGAGAAAAAATCTTGGCATAGCAAATCTGCTCTTTAAAACAGTCTGCTCCTTATTACCATCCTCCTCATATCGAGATTTCACTGTAGAGGTGTAAATCTTCCTACCTTCGTCCTCAGCCATATCCGGCCACGCGTTATCCTGTGCGACGGACCGGGGGACTCTAACACCATCTTCCAAGTGCATCTCGATTTTATATATGTCCGTTTCCCCTGATACAAAATAAAACTTCTGTTATGCTGTATGACAGCAGGAATATGTTACATTTTCCAACAGCTTCAAATAAATAGACACTTGAATAATTAAGTGTGAAATTTTGTTGCAGAAAATCTACTTTTTTCCTATACATTTTGGCTCCTGCGTTAAGAAAATTAAAAATTTAAAAAAAAACGCCCTACTGAAATTTTTCTCTGCTTTGGGATGAGAAACCAGACTTTTTTTTTGGAGTGGCCTTGATATGTCATGGAAAAGGTAAAAAAAGACATAAAAGTTATGGTACCTTTCATCAGCTTGGCCAGCAGGTAGTTGTGATCCGGGTTTCTCGACTTCCACGGGATGTAGGGCCCGACCACTTCGTCTGTGTCTGTGAAATATTGTAGAGCAAAGGCGGTGACGGCAGTCCCGATCTCTTCCTGTGCATAGTTGTCTGGAGGGGCCATCGTGCTAATCTTCCTTCTCGCTACAAAGTGAAAGGTGAACAAAATATACACAGGAAAAATTGTCTCATGTAACATTGTAAGGAATGTACGTGAAAGGAAGTCAAAGCTATGTAGTACTATAATATCTCTGCCTGAACAAGAAAAAAGGACGTAAAGTTTATCACATAGCAATTTATTTCATGTGTCTCTTTGTAATATTTTTCGGGTTTCTTTACCAAATTAAAAGAAGAATGAGAAAGGAACTTGCAACAAATAACAGGGAAAATCAGTTGAACGTGACAAAACATGAACACAACCAAATATTATATCACCTCACCTTCTGGCGCTTGGGGTAAATCCTGCACAGATTGGGAACAGAAAAAACACTCATTTTTGCTGTCCAAGTACGTCATATGTTTCATACAGAATGAGGAAAGAGGACATATTTTTTGTTTTGTTTTTATTTTACAGGGTACAAAGAAACAGGATTTTTGCCGGTACTCACCTTCTCCTCCTCCTGTGTTCTGGGCCTTTTTTTCCCTTCATACGAGTGAGTGGAATCAGGTGGAGGTGGTGGGGAGGAACTTCCTGCTGGCCTTTTTTTCCCTTCAGACGAGTGAGTGGGATCAGGTGGAGGTGGGGTGGAGGAACTTCCTGCTGCGGAAGAAGGGACTTTGGTGTTTCTCTTGGCAGAGCGTTCTGTGTCTTCTTTTCCAGCACTTCCCGTTGTGGCAGTTTTCTTTCGGCGAGACGGAATGTTGACTGGGGGTAAATCAAAGCTACGCTCGGTGTCCGACTCGTGTGTCCTGCTTACCTCACTCAACAGAGAGTCCTCCTCCTCCTGTAAAATTTTTTGGGTAGTTCAATTAAAATGCAGTTCCTACTACATTAAAAGCACAGGTAGTACTTTTGATGAAAGTAAGAAGACTGGATGGTAAAAGCACCCAAAAAATTGAAGGATGTAATGTATTATATTTCCACTATGTACTATGTGCTAAGGCCGAAGAGAACAGTTCATGTACGCTGTATGTATTAGAAGAAGGGAGAAGTGGCTTACAGAGGACACCTCGTTCTTCTTGGTGGGGACAAAGTACCCCTTTCCGTTCTTTAATAACGTTTGGACCTCCCGATCGTTGTTGACCTCCGGCCCTTTTAGTCCGCCCAGGAGCAAGGCCGAGTGAGATTTGCTCAGCGTGTCGTAGGACACCATAGCGAAGACGCGGGCACAGCGGTCACGAAGTCCCTTGAACGTGACTTCTTCGTCCGGTTGGAATTCGATCTGGAAGAACACCGGTGTGACCATCAGGTACAATATAAACACAGAAAGAACGTGAGATGGTACTACATTACACCAGGCATTGCATTATGTTACATGACATAACTTGTTGTGCTACGTTGAGTCGGCTAATTAGGGGATGTATCGCGTGTACATTCGGCCGATAATAAACAGGACGCGCCATGTGCTGGGCAGGATAACGGATGTGCCGTGTCTACCACATGCCAATAATAAACAGGATGTATCATGTCTATATACCTAGAAATAATAAACAGGACGCGCCATGCGCTGGGCAGGATAAAGGATGTGCCGTGTCTACCACATGCCAATAATAAACAGGATGTATCATGTCTATATACCTAGAAATAATAAACAGGACGCGCCATGCGCTGGGCAGGATAAAGGATGTGCCGTGTCTACCACATGCCAATAATAAACAGGATGTATCATGTCTATATACCTAGAAATAATAAACAGGACGCGCCATGCGCTGGGCAGGATAAAGGATGTGCCGTGTCTACCACATGCCAATAATAAACAGGATGTATCATGTCTATATACCGAGAAATAATAAACAGGACGCGCCATGCGCTGGGCAGGCTAAAGGATGTGCCGTGTCTATCACATGCCAATAATAAACAGGATGTATCATGTCTAAATAAAGAGAAATAATAAACAGGACGCGCCATGTGTGTATGAAATGCTGACGACCAACAGGACTGCTGTCCCCATATACAGCACTGGCGACGGGCGTCACAAGGATGAACATGGAAAAAAAGTGATGCGGGCTAAAGGTCGAGTGAACAGTTCTGTTCATTCTACAAAACTTTTGTTCGTTGCTGGTTGTGTTTATTTCATCAGCTTATTATTTATAATGAGTTTATGTGAAATATGGTAAAGGGAATAGTCATAATATGTTTGCTACACTTACACTGACAGTCTGGATTCCACGCCTGTCCTTTTTGGCACGGTTACCCCAGACACCCCGGACCTTGACTCTTTCCCCCCGCGTTATTTCGAAAAGCTGTCAGAGAATGAGAAAGAAAGAATAGAAGAATGCAGTATGAGAGAAAGGACCTGGTTACAGTACATACGAAAAATGGGTTATAAATAGTCTACATGTATCAGAATGCTAACATGAAAATAGAAGTGGCATATAACATACAGAAAAAATGAAAAGCATGTATATACGGTACTGTATAGCCCTATATAGTATCAAAGTAGGCTTCATACTAACCCGGCGCACCGGAACCTTCTTCTCTACAGGCGTGGCAGGGATGTTCCGCAATAGGACTTTCCTTTTTTTCCCCACCTTTTCCATCTCGTTCAGCAATTTTGCTCCTGTAACATGTGATTCACTTTGTTGTACTGCGTGTGTCAAACAGATGGTAAAAGGAGAGGAATGGGACAATAAATTTTCAAATGGCATGTTAGAAGGGGAAAGGAGGGGTGACAAAAGGCCTGAAAATAATGTAGGTCATAATGTGTTATACGGTATACTTACTGGGTACATCGGGCACCTTGTGCAAACCTGCACCATGGCCACAATCTATGCAGTCGTGACAGCCTTCCACAACTGTAAATAGTCCGCACTCACATTCAGGCATACTGCACTGGCCCATTTTCTCCTGCAGAAAAAAATACACGTATTATGTCTGGCAAATAATACAGTAGAACAACATACGAAAAATATTACAAAATAAGATGGTATAAGTAGGTGAAGGGGATATACAGTACTATGACATGGACTATATTGACTATATAGTCAGAAACTCAAATTAGGCCTGGGTCACCAGTGGCACTGGTGTGATCACAATATTGGTGCTAGCGCTAGCGCTAGCGCGGCACCCGTTTATGCAAATTCTGTGTGTACTACCTGGGCCAAATTTATCTATTCTACCGTAACAGAAGAAACAGGAAGTAGGAAAAAGTGTGGCTGTTGGGAGGGATGTTGAGTGTGTACTATATACGATAATAAACAGGACTACATGTAGTAAAATTGTGATAATATTTTGGTGGCAGTGGAAAGGTACATTGAGGTGTTAACACAGCTGTATGACAGTATGAACTTGCATTACTGAAACTTTATTCTGTTTGTAACATAGGAAAGATGTATGATACTTACATGGCGACGGGCCATGTGAGGGGCGCAGTTGTTGCAGTAATGTGTGCCTTTTTGCGAGGAGAATTGAGTACAGAAGCACCCACTTTCCACACACTTCCCCCGTGTCACTCCCTCGTGGTCCACTGGAAAGGCAAAAAGATATATTTTTTATCGCGGGTACATTCTGCCGATAATAAACAGGATGCGCCATGTGCTGGCGAGTGAAAGGGATGTGCCGTGTATATGAAATGGGAAAAATAAACAGGATGTATGATGTCTATATACCGAGAAAAAATAAACAATACACATTACCATACAAAGCTGTGTGTTGAAAATACTGACGGGGGTGCCAGTGTGTTAGTTGTGTATACTACTACCACGTGCGTGAAAACAGCAGGCGTGTTCATTTCATAACGGGCGATAATGGGTGGATTAGCATGAAATGCTACAGGCTACCACATAGTTCAATACAAAATAAAGTACTGCACACGTTACGTGAAACACAGTGTATGAAACTTACTTTAAAGTCTTGCAGGTGCTGGTAGAACAGCAAGAAAAGGATTGCAGTTATGATCCAAAAGCTTGTCCCTCGTACACGCCACGCGGAATCGCACCACTCACGCCGGAAGTGAATACTTTGTTTAAGCTGAGACCGTGCAGCCGCTGCTGATAATAAACAGGACGCCCCGCATCGCTTTCATCCCACGGGCAAAACAAATTGAAAAATAGCTGGAGAAAGTGTATTAGTTGTATTGTAAGATCAAGTGCACGGTATTATAAGACATATGAATCGAGGTTGCAGTAAGGTAATAAGGGGGAAGGGGCATCCGAACAGCAGGAAATTGCGAACTACGTTCTGCGTATATCATATCATTACGCCCCGCCGACAACCAATGAAATGCCGGCTCTCTTGACACAGCGGCATGCTGTTCTGCCGCAGGGCGGTATGGCGGAAATTGACAGTTGACAGCGCCAATTTTCGTAGTTGACAGTTGACAGCAACTTTTTTTCATGTTTTTCAAAAATGAAAAAAAAAATATTTGTGAAAAAAAATTAAATTTTTTTTTTTCGCCTGTTTTTTCAGGTGAAATTTTTTTTTTTTTTTATAACAGTGTTTTTTTGGGCGTGAGCCTTGTCGGCCACCGTACTCAAGAGCGTTCACATCCTCTGCTGAATGGTCACTGTCTATACATGCACAGCAGGAGATATTCTCCAGATTCCCCAAGCCACATGTAGACCTCTTTGCATCAGCCCACAACAATGTATGTGAGAAGTATGTCACTCTGAGTTATGATGCTGATGCCATGTTCACCAATGCTTTCTCCCGAAAGTGGGATTTGAACTCATACTTATTCCCTCCCTTTTCTCTAATTGGCAGGGTGACACGCAAAATCAGGCAGGACCACACCAGGGGCCTCCTCCTGGTGCCGAAATGGACAAGTCAGCCCTGGTTCACGGACGTCAGCAGACTGCCACTGTACCACAAGAGAATGGAAGTGGACATAACCGACAACACACTCAGGTGGCCCCTCAAACCCAAGATGGTGTTCCCCATGGCAAACCGATGCACACTCCTCGCTATCCCTCTCTAAAGCATATCTGGTGTACGTTGCTAGGATTTACAGAGAGGACATGGGAAGTGATGGCGTCAGGATGGTCAGAGAGCACGAAACATGCCTATGAAGGTGTGGTAAAACGTTGGTTGTTGTATTGTACAGAACAGGGAGTGGATCCCATTTTACCTCAAGCCAACCAATGTGTAGAGTTCATGACCCAGTACCTGGACACTGGGGTAGGCTACAGCTCTGTCAATACCACACGCTCATGCCTGTCCTGTTTTATAAGGATAGACAATGTGCCTATGGGGGAACACAATACCATTAGCAAATACCTGAGAGGTGTGCGTAGAGACAAACCACCGGGAACGAGGATTGAGGAGGTGTGGGACCCTATCCCAGTCCTACAATACCTAGAAGGCTGGGGACTGGTCCCAGACCTCAACTTGGAGAGACTCACCAAGAGAACTATGGTCTTATTCTTGTTGGCAACAGGCCAAAGACTACAGTCCCTGTTTCTAATGCTGAGGACGGACATGGTTTGGACAGAGGACTCTGTGAGGATCAAATACACAACAAGGATGAAATCCAACGATCCAGTGGATAAACCTTTAGTATTAAGGTTCATTCGCAGATCACCGGAGTCTTTGTGTGTTTTCTCTCATCTCAAAGCTTACCTAGCTGATGAGCGGACATCCCCAGCAGCACCCTCTGTCTTTGCCACTGTCAGGGTTCCTACCCACAGGGCGAAAAATGACACAATATCAGGGTATGTCAAAGCAGCGCTAAGGGAGGCAGGGGTCCAGGACCACTATACACCTGACAGTGCCAGACATGCCTCCACTAGCGCGGCTGCACGGGTAAACATACCAATACAAGACATACTTCACTCAGCAGGCTGGACCAGAGAGGGTACATTTGGAAGGTTTTACAACCGACCACTACATGCACCTCCCCAGGACACACCAGTAACTGACTTCTTACCTGCCATCCTGCAGGCAAGGACTGCTGAGTAGACATTGTTAGAGAGCAGGGTGTAGACTTTTAAGCTCACCAGTGACACACACCACACATTGACCTCATGTAGACAGACATAGTAGTAGTGCTGTAGGTCTTCACCTCTAGTCTAGGTGTATTATTATGAACATGTGTATTATTACCATGCATTGGACTAGAGCTACTAGAGCTAATATAGACACTTATATTATGCGTAACTTAGTAGGTTCCTTCTTTGAAGAAGAGGGGGGGGGAGACTATTATGGTCCCCACAGTCGTCATATATATATATAGGGTACTCGTACCCATACTATACTACTATAGATATAGAAATAGACTATATACACATAGGTATGCTAAACATACGAGTAGTATATATATCTGTCATATCTGGACGATTGTGGCTTTTGCTTGAGAATTATAATAAAGTTATACTTCAGCAAATACCTCGCCTTGAGTTTATATCTCCATACGAGTTAAAAAGACCAGGTTGTTAGAGGTTAACGACCAAGGAATTAGAGATTAGCAGAATGAAATGAATGCTGATCGTAATTCCTTGAGTTAACCTCTAACAGTGACCTGGCCACACCCTCGTGCACAGCACTCTTCACCCACCCACAGGTCACTGGGGATCTATAAACTCAAAACGATCTGTTAAAATCTGATAAGTTTATGCCAAGGATCTCCTTCTTATAGGCCAGGTCACTTTTAGAGGTTAACTCAAGGAATTACGATCAGCATTCATTTCATTCTGCTTATCTCTAATGAACGCCCCCCTACCACTATTATCGACCATGTGCAAGA